>BSBK01000751.1:1375000-1532500 GCA_027943335.1 Chamaecyparis obtusa | reverse complement strand
GGTAGAAATGTGATTTTTTATAAGTAATGTTGAAAAAAATTTTGTTGGCATTGCATAATACTTGCCATAGGCAATATACTATTGCATTGAACTTGCACAATTAGTGAATTGTTAACTATTTTTTTGTAATTCATTTTTCTCTAAAATTAAAATATTTATTTATTAATTTATATATTATACAAATTACTTATCTTTAATATAATTAGTTGAATTTGTTTGGTGTTATAGGACACCTTTTGGGACAGTTTCTATTATCATGTCACTTTTTTTTTAGCTATATTACAATAATCTTTTATAAAATGATATCATATTCAAGTGTTTATCCCATTTAAATCAAATTTCTTTTTAATCACAAACTAGTATTAAAATGATATCTCTAAATGTCTTTTACATAAATCTTTAAAGATAATATATTAATTTATTTAAATTAATCTCATTATAATTTTAAATATAAATATATTACTTTATTTTATTAATAATTTATTATTAATCAAGATTCATGATTCTTATTTCATTGAGAAAGAATTCAAAGGCAAGTCAATGGTTTAGCTTTTAGTGAAATATCAAACTATACACTACTCAAAATTACTTCATCATTTTAATTATATTTTATATAGATTTATCAATTCCAAATACTATTCTATTTATTTCTAAGTAATATTTCTATACTCATTTATCCATACATGGACACATCTACTAAAAGTTTTTTTATTAGCACTCTCAAGTCATTACAATCTATTCTTAGGATCAATTTTTTTTATATATATTTAGAATAATTTGATATTAAATGTTAGTGTTCATTTTTTTTTATAAATTTTACACCTTTAGATAAAAAAAAATATATTAATTATACAATATATTTTTAGAGGTGAAAAGTGTATTCTTATATATTTGTCCTATTTTAATTTTTTACTCTTAATATAATTATATATTAATGTCTAAGAGATGGCATTCATCTCTAACTTTAACTAAACCTAGCTCTATTTAGAACCACACATGTTTTGAATTCTATTTTTATAAAATTAAACTTAATCGTCAATCTTAAGCTAACTTAGGTTCAATTAGTTGTTACCCACCATCTCAAGCGTAAAATATTTAAATTTTAATGCTAGGGTGACATACAAAATGACATAATCTTATGTCATTTCGATCATGAGGCATTATAATTATCAATCATAGGGCAATCATTCCATTAACCTTCAAATGATAAGGATACATACATGCACATATTTGTATTAATATTATCTTCAAATGATAAGAATAGATACATGCACAAATTTGTATTTACATTAACCTTCAAATATTTATTATATTATACTTATAATATATATAGGCTATAAATAATTAGTTTAAAAGACAAGTATTGCCACTACTTGGCACTTGTTTAATAAAAATTTATTTTAGCATTGAAAACATCCTAATTAGTTTAGTAATTATAATTTCTAAAGACACACATTGTCTTGTATGAAATATTATTTAGGTGGTGCTAAAATCTAAAAACATAAGAATACATAAGAACAACATGGTTGAGATGAGGGGAAGATTGAACCTGAGGCCAGTAAGAAGAGGAAGAAAATCAAAAGGAATTCTCCTATTGCTTCTGATAACAAAGATATCAAAGAGGAGTTAGAGAAAAAGCATAATACGAGAGGAAAGGGTATTCTCAAGAAAGATAATGAGAAGGAGTCTGAGGAGGAAGAGACAAGCAATGAGAAAGAGGAAGAGCATGGAAAAGATCAGGAAGAGGAAATGAATGAATGGCTGGATGAGGGGAATGATGATAAAGACGAGACTAGCAATGAAGAAGGAGAAGATAAGGAGGAAGTGGAAGAGGAAGAGGAAGGAACCCAGGTCTACTCTTCTGATGAAGCAACGAAAGATACCCCTGATGATAATGAGGGAGCTGAGAAAGGGGATGAAGGCACTCATTCCATGGAGGCTAATTCTCATAATGCCCTTGTGGAAGAAAACATAAACAATGCTATGTCTGAGAAGGGGGATGGAAAAACTAGAGACGAGGATTTTAAAGATGAAGAAGCTTTTTTGGAGGGAATTATGAGTGGACAAGAGAATGATGGTAAGGAGGATGGCAATACTCCTTCTGCTAGTGATACTGGTGAAGAGACCGCAATAAGAGGAAAGGAAGGTAAGGATGAGAAGACTATGCTGGAGACTATTAACAACATTGAGGAACCTATTTTTCTTCAGAGGGAAGTTTCTATGCAGAAGGAGAAGAGCAATATGGAGACACTGAATGAGAACAGGGACTGGAAAAAGGAAATGCAGGAAATGAAAATCCATATCCAAGATATGGAAAAAACTATGAAAAACATGAATACTAAGATGGGAAAAATGGAAAATAAGTTGTTTGATAAAGATAAAAATAAAAATACTAAAGAGGAGGGAACTGCTGAGATGAGTAAAAAGGTTAAAGACAAGATGAAAGACTTAGAAACTAAAATCAACAACCATGACAGTATGATAAAAGGTGTCCTGAACCACAGCAACGAGGGTCTAAAGGTGACCATTATGAATTTGAAAATGTTGCATAACTACCTGGAGAAGAACATGCTGGAAAGAACTACTATCACCATTAATGAGGAAGCTGGAAACATCAGGCCGGGGACGAGAACTAGAGGGCGTACACAGAGAAAGGTCACTGAAAAACCTAAAGAGCTTAAGGAACTGCAAGAAACCATCCAGAAGATTGAAGATCTCCAGAAGATAGCTGAGGAGATGATAATAGTTAATTAGCTTGTTCTGGCTGGTAGATGTTTTGCTATTGATTTTTTCTTTAGTTTTTTCTATTGAATTGTTCGGTTGGTAGTCCTTGTTGTTGTTTTCCAACAGGTGTTTCATTTTGTTAACTTTAATGATCTATCTTTATGTTGTTGTAAACTCTAGTTTCGGGTCCATGTAAAACCTATTTTTACCTTAATCAAAAACATTGGTTGAGATGTAACAAAATTATTAAAAAGTCAAAACTATTAAAGATAAAATCATCTTTTTTTCATACAATTGTCATATTGTACAAACTTGTTTGGACACATCTTAAAATAATTAGCTGATAGGCTTTCCCTACGAGGTCACTTGTGACCGTACGCGAGAAAACCTGTCTCACGCTCAAAAACCACTGAGCACCTTATTTTCCCGTACGGATGTGGTTTGTGGTTTTAGGCCTTACGTGCAACCATGTTGAGACATAGTCAAATCCGTTCACATGGTAAATGCTTTGTTGTTGCTGATATTTTGAAGGGATGAGGGTGTGGTGCACAGATCCATCCCATTATTCTATTAGAGTTTTTAATTTTTACTTTGGACTTTTTTAATCTTTCTTTCCTTTTTAAAACCAATCTCATATAACAATGGAAATATTTATAAATTTTTAAGTTGTTATGAGATAATAAAAGAAATATAATAATATAATTATCATATGTTATATCTAATTTTAAAAATGCATTCTGTGTTTTTGTAATATATATTATATATAAAATATTATTTTTATATTCAATAATTAAAAAAAGTATAATATATAAATATATTTTTTTTTCACAAAATAAATAAATAAATAAAAATATAAGATATGTAAAAAAATAATATATAATTAATTCTAAATTTACTATATATAAAATTAATATTATAATATTTTTAATAAAGATTGCAAACATAATATATTTATTAAATATAAAAAATATCAAGTAATTAATTTCTTTAACATTATTTCAAAATAATAATATTTTAATTAGTTTACAAGAAATTATCATAGGAAAAGATAAATTTTGAAACTTTCACATAAGTTCCCTTCCTAATTATCTTCAGTAAACAACATAAGCACTAAAATTTAAAATAATTTTTTTTACATATGCAAGTGTGAGAAATTTAAGTAAATATTTAAAAAAATAAGAAGTACTTATTGTAATATCTAAAGATTAAAAACAATCATTTAAAAGTTTAAGTTTACACTTAATAACGTATATGTTGATTATTTAATTTTTAAAAAATAAATATTTTAATTGTTTACTCATATTTTACAATTATATCTTTCTTAATTTCATTATATAAGATATTCTTAATTTTTATCATTTAAAAATTTAAGTTTACACTTAATAATGTATATGTTGATTTTTTTATTTTTTTTAAATAAATATTTTAATTTTTACTCATATTTTACAATTATATCTTTCTTAATTTCATTATATAAGATATTCTTAATTTTTATCATTTAAAAATTTAAGTTTACACTTAATAATGTATATGTTGATTATTTAATTTTAAAAAAATAAATATTTTAATTATTTACTCATATTTTACAATTATATCAATCTTAATTTCATTATATATTGGGAAAGAGGAAGATATCATAGGAAAAGATAAATTTCCAAACTTAGACATAACTTCCCTTCCTAAATATCTTTGGTAAACCACTACAAATAAACACTAAAATTTAAAATAAATATTTTTATATATTTAAGTGTGGAAAATTTAAGTAAATATTTTAAAAATAAAAAATACTTATATTAATATCTAAAGAATAAAAGCAATCATTTAAGAATTTAAGTTTACACTTAATAATTTATATGATAATGATTATTTCAAATTTTATTTTTAAAATAAATATTTTAAATATTTACTCAAATTTTATAATTATATCTTTCTTAATTTCATTATATAAAATATTCTTAATTTTTATCATTTATAAATTTAAAATAACGTATATTTTGATTATTTAATTCTTTAAAAATAAATATTTTATTTATTTACTCATATTTTACAATTATATCTTTCTTAATTTCATTATATACTGGGAAAGAGGAAGATATCATAGGAAAAGATAAATTTTCAAACTTAGACATAACTTTCCTTCCTAAATATCTTTGGTAAACTAGTACAACATAAACACTAAAAATTTAAAATAAATATTTTTATATATTTAAGTGTAGAAAATTTAAGTAAATATTTTAAAAATAAAAAAATACTTATAGTAATATCTAAAGAATAAAAACAATCATTTAAGAATTTAGATTTACACTTAATAATTTATATGGTAATGATTATTTACATTTTATTTTTAAATTAAATATTTTAAATATTTACTCATATTTTACAATTGTATCTTTCTTAATTTCATTTTAAATTAAGACAGAACTTATTCTCATCTAATTATAGTTTAACTCTATATTTATTAAAAGATCATTCAAATTTTTAATGTGTTCTAATTTTAAATAAAAGTTTATTGATTTATATTTTTTAATTTATAAGTAAAATGAGAAAAAAATAGATAGTGTTAATATAAAAGAATTCTTCAAAAGGGACTATAATTTTCTTAGAAGGATAAAAATGTAAAAAAAATTAACACTTCAACTAAAAAAACTTAAACAATTAGGAAAGAGAAAAATAAAGAGGTTGATGATAAAATTGTGGAAAGAAAATAACTAAACAAAAAATAAATAAAATTTGTTAAAAATATGAGTGATACGAAAAATAATAGTAAGAAATTGGTTAAAATAATAGGAAAAATGATAATAACAAAAATACTATTAAAATAGTTATTAAAAATATCTATAAATCTTTGTATATATATAAATAATTTAAACAATCAAATGGAGAATCCCAAACACACCAGATGATGAAAGAAGGAGCAAAAGCCCAAGCAACATGAAGAATTTTTTTTCCATGGATACATCACAATTGCTCCTCCTATAATATAATTTTGTGTTCATTCACATGTACAATTTTGAATGGAAAATGGTCAAGGATGTGAAGTGGTGAAATTTAGAGCATAATGTTTATAAATAATTTTTTATTTTAAATTACATGAGAATATATTTAAGATATTTACATTTATATTATTATCCTATCAAATGGATTAAACAAAGCAAGAAGATTTCAATGCAATGGTAGTTACTCTAATAGGGCTTATGTGATGAAGGGTGCTCCCCTTAATACCACACACACATAACAGAAACAGAGAAACAACAACAATATGCAAGAACTGAAAATGGGCTTCTTATTATCTCCACAAAGTGGAATTACAAACTTTCAGAATTACAATATAAAAAGCCACATGGGCATTCCCTTACAATATTCTGTAGGACAAAGTCTTGAATCAATACCCAGATCTACTACCCGGAACTGTCTCGAATTGCCTAAGACAACACTACAGCCTTCCTTATATAGGCAATTTTCACCGCCTAGGAAGGTTCCAGAATTTTAGCCAACAAGGTTGACCAAACTTAGAATTATTTTATTTTTCATTTTATTACATCAAAGTCGGCTCAAAACAACTTTTGAAACCCAAACAGAAATTTTGAAGGAAATTTATTTTCCGCCATTTCAGGTGGCCTAACTTCTGGAGACCATAAGTCATCACCCGTTGACCCAATTGAGTATTATGACCCCAATTTGGAAAGGGCGCGAGGATCTCTACAACATTTGAATCAAGCAAGCTTCATTCGGCCGAAGTTTCGACCTCATCCGGGGCCTTTAAAGCCTTCAAAATTGAGTTCGAAGTTTTTGTTCCCAGCTGCCAATACCGAAAATTTTCAATATCTTCAAAACTAGACTTGATCTGGCTATGAAACTTTACTGGCAGGCTGATATGACCAAAATGAACCTCCAGCTGTGAAATCAAAACATTTCGAGATCATGTGACCAACTTACTAAAAATAGTAAGTTTCCATAAATAGCAGCTTTGCACAAGATAGCCCTTATTGAAAAACAAACAGAAATATTTTTGGGTGATGCAAGATTGCTCTTACACCTAGGATGCTCCTGCATTAGACACCCAGGGTAATTTGAGAAGTGACCCTGTCACGACTCAGGTGTGAACAGGGAAACCAAGACGGTTAACCTCCTCTTTTGTTAGCCATGATGAATCTTCAATAGGTCGTCCTTTCCACTTGACCAAATATTCTTCATATGTCATGTTCCTTGTGCTTCTGCCAACACAACTATCCAGTATATCCTCAATCTCCTTGTTATCTAAACTGGTTGCTGGAATACTTCATTATGCTGCTGTAACCTGATCTTCAACACCTCCTTCATGATACTCTATCAGATCTGAAACATTAAATACTAGTGAAATATTCAACTCAGTAGGCAACTTGACCTCATATGCATTTCCTGGATCATGCTTCTTCAGTATCTTACATGGCCCAAACTTCTTTATTTTCAACTTGTTATATGTACCAACCGGAAATTGCTCCTTCCGCAAATGAACCATGACTTCATCTCCAACCTGAAATTTCTTATGCCTCCTTTTCTCATCCGCCTTAGCCTTATACTGCACATTCATCTTGGTAATATGCTTCCTCACCTCCTCATGGATGTTCTTCAAATATTGTGCAAAATCCTCAGCTTCAGCACTACATATTTCTCCTTTATCTATCTTTCTCAACTCAAATGCATTTCTTGGACTACTTCCATATACAATCTGTGGATGATGTGATGGACTAAACTTCAAATCTGTCTTTAACTCTTCACTTTCTGCTAGTGTCATTATGTGTGTTGCCTTATTTGACAAACTGGCTCCTAGAATCAAGTCCATCTGATGACTGATCTTTCTTACTGGTGGTAATCCATCAGGCACATTATCGGATAAAATATCCTAAAACTCATTCAATAATTCTGCAACTTCTACAAGTACGTCTTCTACTTTCTCTTTCCCAGCCTTTAGAATTAAGGTAAAACACATATGCTCAAGCCGCATACCATCTAAGAAATTTTCTCTATCAACAAAAGTTATTCTTGCATTACCACATACTTTTTCTTCTGTTTCCTTCAATGGTTTTAGCTTATGTCTCACTCCATCCTTTGTCAGAGAATAAATATTCGCATGACCATCATGTACAGCACATCTGTCAAATTGCCAAGGTCTACCCAACAACATATGACATGCATCCATAGATATGATATCACATAGTACCTCATCTTGGTACCTGTCGATCTTGAACTTCACTGGGCATTGTTCACTGACCATGACCTTGTGGTCATCCTGCACCCATGCAACCCGATATGGATGTGGATGTTTCTGCCTCTTGCGCTTCAACTTTGTCACCATCTCTTCTGACACCAAATTATCAGTACTGTCACTATCAATAATCACATCACAACACTTACCCTCACACTTGCACCTGGTGCGAAACAGGCTCCTCCTTTGCTCAGGTTCATTTTCACCACTCAACAGGACTCTTCTGTTAATCAGTGTTTCTCCTCTTTCAACATCTTCAGAATGTGATGATCTGGCATCTTCATCTACATATGCAACTCTGGCCTAGCCTTCATTCCTCCTATCCATCCTTCCTTGGTGTTGAGGACATTCAAATGCCCTATGACCTTCTTCTCCATAGTGAAAACATGTTCCACAAAAGCCTCCTCTTCCTGAACCTTGTCCTCTTCCTCTTCCTCTCTGATCTCTATTGTTATGATCTTGGAAATGAATGAAATTATCTCCTCTCTGATTCTGACTGTTACTGGCCTCATCCTGCTTTCGGATCTTCATTTCGATCTCCATATGACTGTCCACTAGATCTTCCATCACGACCTCTTTCGCTTTGTCTTCTCTCAAACTTCTTGTTCAACTTTTCCTCTACTTTCAGGGCAAACTGGTATGCCTCTTCAATATTGTTCATTCGAACCAGATTCAACTCCTCCTGAATACTCGGCCTCAACCCATTAAGGTAACGAGCAACTTTCTCCTTATCAGCTTCTGCATGACCTATTCTTATGAGGATTCAATAGAACTCCTCTGTATACTCCTGAACAGATCTTCCCACTTGCTTCAAACTTTGCATTTTCTTCAGTAGATCAAGCTCATAATCAACAGGGATGAACTGTTGCTTCAATTTATTCACCATCTGCCCCCATCTTGTGATTTTATCCTTTCCTCTTCTATTTCGCTCCAACTGAATCTCTTGCCACCAAATCTTCGCATGACCCTTCAGTTTGGCCTTCGCAAACTTGACCCGATCAGGATCCTTGATATCTTCATACTCAAAATATTCTTCACATTTATTGATCCAGTCGATCAATTCTTCTGGATTAAGATTTCCAGAAAATGTCGAAACCTTAATCTTAGGTCTTTTCCCGATCTTGGAAATGGCCCAAAAAAGTCTTTCTTCCTTCGGGTTCACAACTTCGACTTCTCGTTCTTGATCTTCTTCTTCGGCTTCATCCTCGCTTTCATCTCTGACATTAAGATTCATTCCTCTACAAATCTCCTCTTGCAATGCTCGCACTTGTCTCTGCAGTTCCCTAACCTCAAGTGTTACAACACCAGCTCTTCTGCCACGTTCCCTTCATGGAGGTATTTTTGCGCTTCTCGCTGAAACCCTAACCACGGTCCTGGTGCAAACTGCCTCACAATTGGCGATCTGTTTACACAGAAACCCTAACCCACGGTCCTGGTGCAAACTGCCTCACAATCGGCGATCTGTTTACACACTCAGGAACTCCTGCTCTGATACCACTTGATGAAGGGTGCTCCCCTTAATACCACAAACACATAACAGAAACAGAGAAACAACAACAATATGCAAGAACTGAAAATGGGCTTCTTATTATCTCCACAAATGTGGAATTGCAAACTTTCAGAATTACAATATGCAAAGCCACATGGGCATTCCCTTACAATATTCTATAGGACAAAGCCCCGAATCAATACCCAGAACTGTCCCGAACTGCCTAAGACAACACTACAGCCTTCCTTATATAGGCAATTTTCACCGCTTAGGAAGGTTCCAGAATTTTAGCCAACAAGGCCGACCAAACTTAGAATTATTTTATTTTTCATTTTATTACATCAAAGCCGGCTCAAAACAACTTTTGAAACCCAAACAGAAATTTTGAAAGAAATTTATTTTCTGCCATTTCAGGTGGCCCAACTTCCGGAGACCATAAGTCATCACCCGTTGACCCGATTGACTAGTATGACCCCAATTCGAAAAGGGTGCGAGGAGCTCTACAACATTTGAATTAAGCAAGCTTCATTCAGCCGAAGTTTCGACCTCATCTGGGGCTTTTAAAGCCTTCAAAACTGAGTTCGAAGTTTCTGTTCCCAACTGCCAATATCAAAAAAATTTAATATCTTCAAAACTAGACTTGATCTGGCTATGAAACTTTATTGGCAGGTTGATATGACCAAAATGAACCTCCAGCTGTGAAATCAGAACATTTCGAGATCATATGACCAACTTACTAAAAATAGTAAGTTTCCATAAATAGTAGCTCTGCACAAGATAGCCCTTATTGAAAAACAAACATAAATATTTTTGGGTGATGCAAGATTGCTCTTACACCCAGGATGCTCCTGCATCACTATGTGTCCTCAATAAGATATACCATTCTTAGGTTATTAGAAGTGTAAGGAAGAAGAACTAAACTTTAAATCTATAGTGCTTAGTTTGTATATAAAAAATAAAATATTAGTTGAGAAATTAACATCAAATAAATTTGGTTTTGAATTAGTATTATTATATTTAAAATTTTGATATGTTAATAGTGGTTAACTTTAGAGAGAGAGAGTATTTCAAATTCCTTAAGAAAATGTGATCTCATGGTATGCAATAGTTGTTGGTTAAGCAAAAAAGTGTTCTTGGGGAGGCATCAAATTGTTTTGAGGAGATGGGGATGTGCTTGGATTGCAATGATTCTAGGATATACACAAATTATTTTCTTGGTGTGGCTTAACAACTTTTCAACAAAGTTCTTGAAAGAAACATGGCTCATGATATACCATGATATCAGGATATATTCACAAAATAGATTTCTTGGGAAAGGCCTGTAAACTTCAAAGAAAACCCTATGCCACCATCCTTCCATCCTATGCCAAAATGGGTACCTGAAAAAGAAACTATAGCTATCCATAAGAGCATATATTGAATGTGGATTTTAGTATAGATGCATTAGTTATAAATGCCTTGATAGACATGTATGGGAAATGTAGATGCATATGCCATACATGTCTATAGATGCTTATGCAAGACGTGTATTGTTTGACAAAATCCCTTAGAGATATTGTCTCATGGAATGCAATGATTACAGGATATGCTTAAAATGGTTGTCATGGGGAGTGGCTTGGGTTCGAGCCAATAAGTTCACTGCAGGGAGACTTTGACCAGGCTAACCACTTCCATGATAGGATCTATCCTCAAGTAGGTAAAAAAGTGCAGCATTGACTACCATTGCATTGAAATCTTCTTGGTCATTTCTTAATCCATTTGATAGGTTGATTTGGACTCACCCTTCTGATTTTTGTTTCTAGATATTGGGATTGCAACTACCTTAAAAGACATTAATGCAAAATAGAGAAACATGATAAGGTGCATGAGCCATTTGACAACTTCCACAAATGAGATGCCATTGATAATGGAATGTGATGATTCAATGTTATGCATGGGTTTTTATTTAATCTTCACCCATTGTTCTCTTAAGAGTTCTATTTCTAAAGTCTGGGTGATAGTTCTACACTTTGCTAAATGAAATAATTGTTTGACATTGAGAAGCTTGATTTGGCTTCTCTTTTTAGTATAGGTTTAATAATATTGTATTGGGTGCATAAATAGGGTTTATTATTGTTTCTTCAGATTTCATATATGTAAAATGTGTGTAGTCTGGTAGGAATCTTTAACATGTCCAATATAGAAAAGTCCATGTGTAACTTATGTCTTAGAGAGTTCATACTCACTATTTCCATTGTGGATTCTTGGTTGTTCTCTACCACAATAGAAATTTTCTCTTATAGGGGCCACATGTTCATCTAACACGAGTTTTGAATCTATTGCTTTTCAAGGTTTGGTTGTTAATTTATATGGAAAATGGTGCCTAGGTTCAAATTCTGGTTGTAACAATATAAAAAATTGATTGCACTCACCAAGTAATTAAGGTTCAGGAAAAGTCCATAGGAGTCACAACCATCATTTTCATATGAATAGTTTAGATGGACTAGCAGCTCTTCAAGAAATACTCAAGCATCATTTTGCTATTGTTCTTTAGGTCTTGAATACAAAGAACACAAATAAAAATATTGTACATGACCAGTATAGGACTAATAATTAACATGTCTCATAATATTTGAGTTAATTTTCCTCTTACATTGGATTAAAATTACTTAAAATTTCCCTCCCCACACTTGAATATTACCTGGATATATCTTCCTATCGGCATAACCATTACACCTTATATTAAGATGCACTTACTAGTTTTATAAAATTGTCTTATTTTCTTGTTACAATGTGCAAACTTGTATGAACACATCGTAAAATAATTCTAAGAAGACATTTCGAAGTATGTGTCGCCTCATCCAACCATGTCACGAGGTGTACTGTCAATTAATTAACCCATAGTTTTGTAATATCACTTCATGATTTTCTCGAATTTATTTTAATTTCGTAACATAGAATGCAACAAAACAATCGCGCTGTAATGATCAGATCAGTATGACAGTTGGCAATAATATATATATAAATTTAATCCTTACAACATTATATTGCTCGTCCTTTGCACTTCACATGCCAGCTTTAATGCAGTTACCGAAAAAATCAATATCGCTAGATACGATGTGTTTCTCAGTTTATATCGTTATATTAATGTACGTGCAACAGCTGTAAAGGTTTTCATTGTTTCTGTTGTCCTGACAGCTGTAAAAGTTTTTAAATTATTCAGATTAATGCTCGCAGAATAAAACTTTGTGTTAAGTCGTAAAAAAGCTAGCCAACTAATTTTTCAAGAAACATAAAATATTGAAGTTGTAATTTTAAGAAAGTAAATGGATTTTTTTGGAAATATTATTATTTAATATTGGCTTATTTATTATTATAGATCCTTGTTACTGTTGTACTTAGAAAGTATCCAAAAAAGTCTATATTTTTTTAATTGATTATTTTACTATTATACATAAAAAAGTTGTCAATTTCTCACCTTCCCCTACATACAACAGTTGTAATTCTACCATACCTTGGGACAACTATGATGACTTCCCTAGTTTGGAGCCTCTTCTAGTGGGGTTGTTTGTGAGGAGATTTCTGAGAGCGTGTGGGTGAATTCAAATTACATGAACTTTGCTATTCAACTGAATTATTGAATAATTGAATGATGCTAAAAATAAACACAATCGAATCCAGAAATATCATCTCATTACATTCTCAATTGATTGCATCTTTTGTTTTCTTTCGATAAAAACTTCACATATATTAATTGTTGTGGCCCAGTTGAAACAATATGGCCCACAATTGACATATCCCTAAGAAAGAGAAAGCTTGGCTGCCTGTTTGCTCCACACAATCAAGATATAACCATCAAGCTACAATTCCTTTTCCTAAAACTTCGAAAGATATGACTACTGAAAATTTAAAGCATCCAATAGGCGAATGGCATTTAAAGCATCCAATAAGCGAATGGCATTTGTCAGCCATACTCCAGGAAACTTAAGATAAGGGTTCTCAAGCAGATAAGAGCAAATCCTTGAAAATATTAGCTTTAAGAAATCTAATGACACACTACAGAACAAAAGATAGGGAATCACACGCCAAGAACTATTTCAACAAGAGAACAAAATCAACTGTGCACTTTTCTTGTATCTATCACAGGAAAAGAGCTTCAAAGCCAATCTACATCATAGCAAATCTCTTAACATAGAATTAACCAAAAAAAAGGAGAGATGTCTTTGAAATAAAATGAAGATTATACTAAAACGAATCATTCATAACAAACTATGTTACAACAAAAGTTCAACTACATGTCATTCCAATATTATCCAATACTGGTCCTCAAGCAGCCCCATTCTTCACAGTTTTAAAAATATACAAAAGGGATAAACTATGCTACAACAAAAGTTCGGCCACTAGCCTTTTCAATGCTTTTAAATACCGCGCATCTTCTAGCAGGTATGCTCTTCTTCACTCCAAAATATACAAAAGCATCTAATGTACACACACTAGACAGTACACGCATGGAAAGCAAAGCAATGTTCCTCTTCTCAAGTCATCTCCTGGATAAAGCATTAAAGGAAACAGTAGAGACATGAATGATGACTCATGCCTGGGATGTAACCATTGATGATGCCCTTGAGGAAACAGTTGAGCGGGCATCCTCAAATCCTTCAGGATCATCGAACTTGTCCTCTCGGCGCAGGCAAGGAGGGGTAAAGGCCTCCACAATCGAGGGCAAACTTGGAACTTCCTTCACATCCTTGCAGGCCACCTCCAAGGAAGTTACACAGAAAGCAGTGTAAAAACGCTTTTTGCACAGAAAAGCAAATAATAGACTTGCAACTGGAAGGGGGATGAGCAGAAATGAGTACACAAATTCCTTAGCTGAGAAATAGCCAATCATAGTAAGCTGTGAGAGGATCAAAGCTGCAATAATCCTGATCTGGATGTGAGGCCACATACGGCCATAGCTTTCATAAGAGGGCACATACACATTCAGAGCCTGCACAAAGCAAAGCTTGTCAGCTAACAGAATAACTCCAGTTTTATGCTTAATTTGAGCTTCTTGGATTTATAACTTCGATTCTGAAAGTATGTCTCATTATGGTACTGCCAAAAAAGGGTCATCCAGTTCAGCAAGTCTACATAATGCAAATGAGTTTATGACTGCATTTGACCATTGAAATTCCTGTAAGTAATGCATAACTTTTCATGTTTGAGAGAGAGAAGAAATAACCTGGTTCCGAAGCACAATCCATCCCACAGCAAAGTACAGAATAGCAAATGGAATGATCATCGGAGCAAGGATGGCATAGGATAGAGCAATAGTCATAACTAGCATGTCATTAGGCACTCTGGTAGCATAACTAAAACCACCAGGAGCCCATGCCTCCTGCAGCTCTGCTTCTGTCTTGCAAAGGAATCTCCTTTTGATGTGGTATATCACCAGAGGCACTAAACGAGAAATTTCTAGTCCAAAACCTACAAAAATCCTGTATAAAATGGAAAAGAAGACACCCAGCCAGTCAGGAACTAAGCAATTGATTAAAGAACTCTTCCCATAATAACAACCCAAGAATGATTTCATTCAGAACTTAGAGAAGAAAAACCATCTTACTTGAGAGCGACAAAACTGATGAAGAAGGTAGCAGTTTTAGGAAGAGATGTGGCTAGAATGTCAACAAGTTTTCCAGGTTGCTTCTGAATCTGTTTGAGTGACTCAAACAAGGTTCCACCAATTGTAACTCCCAGGAAAATGTTGAACACTATAAAATAAAAATACTTTCCAGATGCACCTCTCACAGCTTGGCTTTCCGAAACCAACCCTTCTGCCTTGGAGAGCATCATAAGAATTACCGGCAGGAAAGCCAAGAAGAGAATCAATGCAAGCTGAGGCAAATAGGCTTCAAGGATGCTTTTAAGTGCTTTTTTATCCACGACCCATTTCAAAAAGGGTAGAAGCTTCCTCAGTTCATCAAGTGTTGTAAAAGCAGATACAAACGCAATTGGAATCATGTAGAAAAGAACAGTTAGGAACACAATAATGTAGACTGTATTTGCCCTAATCATCCTCTGGTAGAAAGAAATTTTCAGATTCTTCCACACCACTTGACGAGGCTCAGGAGCAGGAACTACAGTCCATGTATCTGTAAGTTGTGAATGTACAACCTGTGCGGCAGCTGCTGCTGCAGGCCTACTGTTGAAAATTATAAAAGCAGCACCAGTCTGCTTCTCTGTCAATGCAACCTTTTGTTTTGTACTCAGCTTGACCATTAAATCTTTTATCTGCTCATTGTAGAAATCAATGGAATCCACGCTTTTACCCATCAGTCCTAGAAACCCAGTCTTATGTGTTGGGCGTGTCTTGGACTCTTCAGAAACAAACTCAGCACGAGCAAGTTTCTTTCTGAACCCTTCTATCTTCTCCCACACCTTATTAGCCTGTTCATAAACACCAAAAAAGAGTGAGACTGGATACTCCAAGAGCTTAACTGTGCAATGAATGACAGGCTAGCATTCAGCCCACCAATAAGATCGAGTCAGCAGAAAAAAGATTGAGCTAGAAGGTGAAATGATTTGTCACCAAGTAAACCTGGGTTTTGTTTGCAGTATATCTCTATTAAGTATTATCCTCTGACCAGACAAGAAAAATCCAAAAATTCATCCGTGACTAACTCAAAACTGCAGAAAAAGCTCGAATCCACATATCTTGAAAGAAATCGGCAAGCTAGGATGAAAAATAACTCAAAATCCTAATTTTAATCTGTCTCCCTTCGAGATACTTAGAAAAACTTTGCATTCACAATCGTGCAGATCTTTTGGGACTATAGATGCTTGCTGCAGCTACCTCAAGCCATGTGTAAATCCTCTGGCAAATAGAAATTGACCCCTAATAAAAACATTTCACTTTTCATACAATGAATTTGGGGCAGAGAAGATCATTTCACCTACCTCAGAAATGTCACATATAATCAAAGATTGATCGAACGTATCTGGGTGCAGTCTCCTGAAGAAAGAATCTACTTGTTCTTTGCGTGTCTTTCCAGGTGGTACCGCAGGAATATTTTGGACAAGTATTACAAATTGCTCAGGTTTCGCCTCCAAGGAAGCTTGTTCCCTTGCTCTAAGATTCAGAACATGTTTGTACGTTTTCCACAGGATAAAGTAACTCACAAAGGAAACAAAGTATGCTGCGACTAGAAAACCCCATAGCCGATTACTTTTTTGCTGTGGAGCAGATAAAAATTTGACACTTAAGAAATTGGATTAAATATACATGAAACATGGATTAAAAACTGTACGAGAAGACAGGGATTCACATTGCACCTGAATATTGCCCATTGCAAGGTTGTCAAAATCATCATAGGAGGCACTTGTTTTGTGCTGTGCAATAGCATTCTCCACTTGGATTTGATTATTGTGGTCTGTTGCGCTAAGGGGAAGAAGCACTGGCAAGCAAACTGCTGATGACAATACCATGATTGCAAGGGCTGTTTGATGACAAACCACCAATAACACTCTTAGTTAGAGGCATTCGTCTTTGACAGTCCATTACAATAAAGTTTAAAAGCTTTTGAATAAAACTTTACAGTAATTTTTCATCCACATTTTATATCACACTCGGTGATTCCATCATTGCCAGGGCTGTTTCAAGACAAATCACCAACGACACTCTTAGATAGAGGCAAAATAGACTTTGTCGGTCCATTCCAGAGAATTATAAAAGCTTTTAATAAAACTTTGCAGTAATTTTTAAATCAACATTTCAAATCAAGCTCGGTGATACCATTATTGTGATCTCTTCATTCCAGGGCTGTTTCAAGAATACTACCAACACTCTTACCTAAAAGCATTAAGTTTTGGCATTCCATTTTCAAATCTTCAGATAAAAATGTGTAGAACCATTTCCATCAACATTCCCAATCACACCGTGACCCATGAAAAAGTAATATTCAAACACTCTTTCTTATATTTGTGTAAGTAATAGTCAAGATAACCCTCTCCCTTCGCCGATCCAGAAATTTATTATCTTACAGAGAATATACAGTCTGTACATTAAATCTCTGCTGTATCAGGCCTAGCCACGAGATGACAACTTTTATTACTAACCAGGTACAGGATATTATGTTTGACTGGAAAAAATCTAAAATTACTCAGTATCCCTTAAAATTTAGCACTGTAACAGTTATGCATCAGGTAGGGTAACACTACAAAAAAGAGGTTTTGGTGTTTGTAACATTCTTAAACATGGCAGAATCATAAAGGAAGTATGGAGAAATCTCTATGAGCAATAATTTCAGTTTTTCTTAGAGTAAATACAGTCTGTACATTAAACTTCTGTTGTATCAGGCCTTTAGTACTTTCCTAGCAACGAGATAACAACTTCTTTAGTACTTTCCAGGTAAATGACATACTGTTTGACTGGAGAAAACCTAAAACCACTCATTTTCTCTTAACATTTAACGCTGTAACGGTTATTTTTCAGGGGGGTTAACAGAACAAAGAAGAGGGTTTGGCGTTTAAAACATTCTTAGAGCATGTCCGAAACAAAATGGAGGGATGGAGAAAGCGCTACGAGGAATTATCTCAGTTTTTCTTACAGAGAATATAAAGTCTGTGCATTAAATTTCTGCTATTAGCTATATCAGGCCTAGCCACAAGATAACAACCTCTTTACAACTTTCCAGGTACTTGGCATTATGTTTGACACGAAAAAGACTCTAAAATCACTCATTTTCTCTTAACATTTAACACGAAACGGTTATTTTTAAGGGAGGGTAAAAATACAAAGAAGAGGGTTTGGTGTTTGTTAAAAACTTAGAGCATGGCAGAATCAAAATGGAGGATAGGTAAATCCTTAGGAGGGGTAATTTCAGTTTTTTCTGAGCCTAGACCTTCAAAACAGAGCACGGTAGAAACAAAATGGAGGATAGGAAATCACTACAAGGCCTAATTTCAGTTTTCGTCTGAATCCGAGCCTTCAAAATAAGAACATTTAAGGCGCTGACATTAAGGTTGGAAAGATAATATGAATAAGCACTAGAAGCCATACCAGTAGCGAGAAACGTAAGGTAAACAGCCGCATCGAGACCAGCTGCGGCAATGATCTCATCCTCAGAGGCTCGCCAAGCCTCCGCCACCCACCTAAAAGGGTTGAGAGTCTTGGAGACATAACCATCTTTGCCCTTTCCCTTGAGCAGCCTGTTCGGGTAATAAACCACCTGGTTCCCCTGCTTGGAGGCCAGCCATACATAGAGCAACAGCAACACCACGAATATCAGAAACGAAGTCCCCACAGACGTCACCAACGCAGTAAAATCCATTCCTGTGCAATCTAGGCAATGGATTACAGAGCTTAGCTAGCTGATTTATGCCTCTTCTGCAGCTTGTGGGTGACTAACGGATAGATGGAATGAGTGTGAGTGCGTATAAATGCAGAGAATGAGCCACGTTATTCCCACGGTAAAGGCGCGGAGATGAGAGACAGAGCGACAGAATAAGGCCCACCTCGAAGCTAACCATCTACCATGACAGAAACTTGTATGGGAATGCAGCAGATCTCATTTATTTCCCAACAGATATTTATGGAGCAGCTGTTGAGTTACATTTGGCTTGTAAATTCCGCTTCTCCCCTCCTTTTGAGCTGTCTGCTTCCCTTTCGTCACCAAAACAAATATTTTTTTAAAAATGGATATAACAGGTATATAACAGTGCTATCAAATGATTGGAAGTATTGTTTATTTATTTTATTTTTTTGGAGTTACTATGTGTAGTAATTAGTGAATAAATTAATAATATATATATATATATTTTTCTATTTATCATCATTCAATAACAGTTTTAGTAAGTATAATATTTTTATTAATAAGTTATAGGAATGTGATCATTTGAGAGACGTTTTAAAAACAGGTTTTAGGAATGTGATCATTTGGGAGAAAAAAGAATTTTGAAGAATTTATAATTTAATGAAATCAATTATCATTTTAAAATATATTCAAGAGTGATTTACAATGGGTCAACACTCGAGTGATTTACAATGTGTAATACAACCCCCCAAAAAAGTGTTTTTTATATTATGAGTCATACGTTTTGATTCTCTTTTAGGTTAGTTGGAATCAAATCTTTGAATTTATAAAGTTGAGATGTGATTTTCACTCTTGTTTGATATCTTAATTAATTTTGTTGAAGTTTGTTTTTAAGGATATGGTTAATAAATGGAATATTTATGAATTTGTAATTAAAATTTTATAATTAGAAGAATTGTATGATGTTGGTTCTAATACGTTTGTTAATTAGATAGATGTTGTAGATATGTCAAAATTTGATATATTGTTATTTCTTATTTGTTATTTCTTTATAATTAATTATTTGTATTTGAGTAATTATTGATTTTTCTTTCAAAATTAATTAAATAATATTTTATCATTTAATCAATTGATCACTATCCGTTTGTTTATTAAATCTCATTTATATATAGTCCACATTAAGTAAATAAATTTGAGTATTTATATACCTAAACTCATCTCACCCTATCCAAAACTTAAATAAATATCAATATATATTTAATTTACTAATTTTGTGCACTTTTCATGAACCAACTAAGATGAATTGAGTGAGGATTCCAATCATTTGTACAAGTTTAACAATCAATAATCAAGGTTGTATGTGCTCAAGTCCTCAATTGTGTACATGAACCATACGTGTACAATGGAAGTACTTGAGGCATGGGAAAGCTCTTCATATCCCTCTAAAAAGTTGTTTTTCCAATCTTTGTCACCCACTTTATGAAGGCACACCTCTCATGCTGGATTCCATTTGAATCTTGGAGACCCCATTGACCTTCATTCCAAGCAAGACACTTGTCCTATTCTCACACCTTTGATCCTCTCAAGCCATGAAAGCCCTTGATCTATTTATCCATCTTTGACCCTCCATGCCCTCATCTAAAATCTATAAACTAAATGTAATCCAAGACACTAAAGATCATTTTCGATGTATCGTTATGTTGTTAATATGAGCACTTTAGCATTTTACTCTTCAATTGAAAAGCTTGAACTCAATCATCATGGCTTGATGCATTAAGGAGACTTGGATGAGAATATATTGCATACTTTCATTATAATTGTCTCCTCTCATTTTAATTGAGTGTTGCATGCATATGTTAATTTAATTGATTAACTTGATATTTGAATTGGTCTATGTATACTCACATTTTTATGTGCACATTATTTGGCGCACTCAATGAAAACCATATGCTTTGTACTAATTGTTTACTATTTTTTTTAGCTATTTTGTATTTATGTGTTATAGCTCCACCAGTTTGATCTATGTTTTAATATATTTTCTACAACTCAATATGTCTAATCGGTAGGTGTTTCTAATACATTTTAGTAATTTTCATTTATTCAACCCTCAAAATTTTGACAATGGAACACTATCATAAGGCATTATATTGATTATTTAGTTCATCATCTGTGTTTTTGTTGGCCTAACACATTTTACTACAAGTTCGAGTGGCTCACTGTAGCATCCACATGAATCAAGGATTTCACTCTACATTTCAATGTATCTACCATAAATCAATGTTTCTACTTAGGACACCTTTAGTCATGTATTAGGAAAGTTTGGTTTGATTATTTCTTGAGTTTTTCATAAAAGCTAGTTTTTTTAGGATCGTACTATCAAAATTATATTCCAATATGTATTTAATGTGTCAAAATGTGTTTAAATATTTTTTTATGTAGCACTAACCATTTTATGTGTAAAACAACACACTTTAGCAAGTCTACGATATATAGCAAGAGCGTTTCCACAAATCAATGCATTTCTTATATCCTTTTAAAATAAGTTTTTGATGAATTATGATGATTTTACTTTTGGTATTTTATTTTAGGTTCACTTAGCAAGAGGTATGTTATTGAAGTTTTACTTTAATACAAACCATTTCCTCTAAAAGTATCGTTACACAATAGGTTCACTTTATGTTTTAGTGAATGCATGAATACTTTAGTGGGTCCACACTAAGGTGAAAACCTCTATCATTTGGTGTATCCATTCCTTCTTTAATATTTTCCCTTTACTTTTCTAGTTTTTAACTTTGTCTATTTTGATCATCTATACAGGCACTAAATTGACTTGTATTATTATTTTACATTCTCTAACATTTATCTTACAACTTAAAAACATGGACCCAAAATCATTTAGATTCAATACTACTAATACTTTTTTACAACTATGCTCGTTGAGGGTGATACAATATTCCAATAATCTAGGGACATTTTATTTTCTAAGGAAATATACCATTGTATGTCATGTTTGTGATCTATTTTACGAATATCCTTCAATATTTCACCTTTACATGATATTGGGGATCAAAAGATTATATATGATTAATTTTATTATTTTAATTCTAAGTTGTCATTGTGTATATGTTCTTCCCTCACATCCAAAAGAAAATTTTAGAATTGAAAGCACATAAGCTACATTTCCCTTTAGAACACCTTCTTTGGAGTCATCACCAAGGGAATGACCTTGATTCTAGTAAATTTCTAATGGAGTATAAAAAGTAGGGGGTAAATTGAAAGTCACACCTCTTGAAAGTTAGAACTTGTTATTAAATTCCCCCAAGAAATTTATACCTTTGGAAAGTGGAGGTGGAGACTGGATTACCATCTCTTCTCAACTATGAGAATCATTTTTCTTTTGCATTCATGTATCAATCCCCACAAACCCTTGAGATGTATCTAGAATATCTATTAGAAGTGTTAGAATTGAGTGTTGTACACCATATACAATATTATTTTAGATTAGTTATGTAATGTAATTATTTATTTATGATGCATCATGGTGATGCCTTTAGCCACATTAAATAATTATTTGGGGCCAGTTCTTAAGTTGTATGTAACATTGGGTTGGATACTTTACGTGGGTTGCACATGTGAAAAGTATTTAATTTTTATATCAAAAATTAAATGTGGGTTCAATGGTTTTGTGAGCTCATTATTTTGAGTCATGCGGTTTTACTTTACAACAAGTGGTTATATTTATGTGAGCTTATTTCTATAAAATCAAGCACATGTTAGTTGTTTAAGGTTGGTAGGTTAGGGTTTTGTTTTGGTTATCATTGTATTGAGTCTTCTTCTAAGAAGTGCATATGTGAAACATGGCATGGCATGTGTCAATACATGCTTGGACACATGGAACATGTCTTAGAGAGACTTGATGTTTCAGTAGTGAAAGCTTTGTACAATTATTATAATGTTTCATTGTTGAAAAATGCATTGAGCATGGATTCTTTCAAAGGTTGGTTTGTTTCCTCTAAAAGGGTTCTCTTAGGGTATTTCTTGTGTTATCTTGTGATACGCATTTTTTCTTTGCATATGCTTATTTTGCATACGTGTGTGTGTGCTTTTATCTCATGGGGTTATATAAGAAATAGATTGACCATCATTGTTGATTTTGCTAACATTTGGTATCAAATCCACATTTTTGGTTATGGGACCTTTTAAAGATCGGGCTATAATTGTATAACCCTGGATGATTAGATATTATACAAAGTTGAATTAATATGAATACAAGAGGATTTTCAAGTATTTCAAGGTATAGACACATGTTTTATAGTTTGTTATTTTGTAGATTTTAGCTTTTGAGGTTGCAAATCTAGGTCTATGAATCTAAATTAGAAAAATATTTCTTTGTGGATGCTCGTTATAAGGATTTTTGATGGGATAATTCACAATTGATCCCCTAGGTCAATTCAAACATCATTATTAGATATGGAAGCCCTAAGAGGCAACGATTGACATAAATCTCAATCTATTTTGGTCAATAGAAATAATAAAACAAATTCACCCCAACATTAGTTGTAAAACCATATGTATGCGACTAAGAGGTGAGGATAGTAGAGAAAGTAATTAAAATAAATTTTCAATTGACTATAAAAATTTCCTACCAATATTTAAAATTCAAACTAAAAAAAATATTTAATAGTAGGGTAGGTTTATAGAAACCTCACCTACTTGACTATAAATGTCATTGTCTATGTGAGTAGAATGTACTCACTTGTATTATCTCCATAGTACCCATATAAAGCAATAAACCATCAACCAAAAGTTTTAGTTTTAAAAACTTTTATAAATAAAAAAATTGAATGGAATGAATGAATGGGTTAGGCCCACACCCTTTGTCACTTGTCATTAGTCCGTCATTGGCTTCTGTCAGTGGCTCCACTTGGGGGTATCCCAATTACCACCCCATAGGGATAATTAGAGAGCTATTTTCAATCATGTGTAACTTTTTCCCAAGTTGTCTATTTTTCACCATTTGATAGACATTGGAAGGCTCTCTCAAAACTACATAGTGGTGTAGGTTTAGTTGATAGATGTTTTATGTTACTTGATTTGGACATAAGTTCTACACATGGAATTGGATATTTTATTTTGAATATGCATTGGAGAGAATGTGCATTTTAATATATAGTGGTGCTAATGAATGTTTAGTTTGATGAGAAAAGAGAGTTGGGTACTTGTTTGATCACCTATAGGTGCCTAAGATTTGGGATTCTTTTATAAGAGCATCAAAATGAGTCAAGAGGTCAAAACTTGAGAGTTTTCTTATTTTTGTGAGATTATGTGTTGAGACTTGGAGTTTCATGTAGGTGATAGTTGAGTGTAGATACAATATTGGCGTTAATTATGGTGTCATTGATATGCAATCCATCTATATATTAACACAACATGACCAAGTCTGTGGTTGTTTGGTGGTGGTTTAATTTAGTTTTAAAAGGTTGTTTCTATCTTGTAGATGATTTTCCAAGTTCCTATACTACGGTACTTGGCTATGGATTCTTTTGGAAAATTAAATATTTTGTTGATCTAGTCTTTGAGTCTTAAGAGCTACAAATTATCTTCTTGCGTATCTTGATTTACACGTCACTAATTTGTGATGTTGAGTTTGTATACTTCATTAATTTTGAATCATTGAGTTTAATTCTAGTTCTGGACAAGCTACCCATTTGATTATATTGGGATTGTACTTAGATATGGACTATCTATATCTAATAGTATTATTAGTGTTGGTAAAAATTCAATTAGTTGGCCTTATTTGTGGTCATTTGTGCATTAGTTTTTATGGATGTTATCTAGAGTTCTTGGATAGTCAGTTATCTAGACTTGTAGCATGTGGTTTATCACTATGACATGATAGCTTGGCTACACATTTCAATGGGAGTTGTTGATAGTGATGGTTTGACAATGTTGGCTTTGTTTCTAATGTCTTAATGGTGGCTGCATCTTATTGGTTTGGAGATCATAGTTAGGCTTTACCCTTTTGGAGCTCATGTTGGTGAATTATTTGGTTTTGTTGGGGTTCATGGAGGATCTTCAAATAGGAGATAGTTATCATGATGCTTGGAGAGCTTGGTATCACAGTTCAATGGGATCTTGTGGTAGTGATGTGGATTCATTATTTGATGATGGATGGTTATCTTCATGTGTTTTTCATTGGGATCGTGGCATGGACTGATTGGTTATAGTTGTTCATGAATTCTCAAAAACTTAGGTGATGCTAGAAATTATCTTATGATTAGAAATATGCATTGAGATAATTACTTGATGATATTTCAATAGAATTCTAAGAGATCTATACACATTGGTAGGATGAGTTTAATGTGGACCTAGATGAAATTATTATTGGAGTGAGTCATAATAGTTTGGTTTGTTGGCAATTTGGTTGAGTTGATTACATAGATGTTGTCATTATGGAAACATATGATCTACATGAAGATCGCACAGGTCAGAGAGCTAGTATGACAGAGTGCAATGCGAAATTGTCTAAGTATGAGACAATATTTTTACCAGTGAACCTGGACATAGTTTTTGTTTGCGATGTTGATTGGAGTAAGTTCAGTGCTTGCGCACTTGAACATAGACTCTATGATGACTATTGAAGACCCATCTCAGAGTGCAAGTCAATACGACATGTACGAAAGAAGTTATGGCAGTTTTACTAAAGACAGTGTCAAGCCAACGGGACAGAATATGAAGACAGAATTGATAAAGAGTTAAGGGATTATTTTGTTTATCAAAATAATGACTTAACAATATAAAGGGATGACATCCTAGATGTTAACCCTTGGATAAAGTTATTTTTAATATGATAGTTGACTGGAAAGTTATTAATCCTAATAACTTGTATAAATGTAATTGTAATTGTAAGAAGGATAATGATGAAGGAACGAATGTATGTAATAGCGATAGTGAAAGAGAAGCGAAAAGATATTGATGCAAGTAGTATAAGGTTATGTACCTTAACCTTCTTTTTTAATCAGTGTATATTGTACATTACTTGTTTGGGTAGTGGGCTCATCTGGTAATCACATTTTGTACTGCCAACTCCTAACAGGGTTGAGGCTTCTAACAAGGCTTATAGTCCCTTAATCAGGACTGATACACTATATGCTTGTAATAGACTCCTAACAGGGTCAACATCCTTAACATGATACTTTTGATTAGTGGATCTTTGTGAGTACCGTCCCCACCGGGGTTTTCCTTTGGCCAGGGTTTCCTCGAGAACAAATAATGTGTTATGAGTTCTTTAGTTTTATTGCTATGCATGTTGTTTAGCTTCTTATCTTATGCATGTGTAAAGATAATCTGTTATATCCATAATTAGGCAAAATTAAAAGTTTTTAGAATACTGATTCACCCCCCCTCTCAGTATTCCCTATTTCTAACAATTGGTATCAGAGCTTAGTTACTCAGAAAAGAATCATTCAAGGAAAGCCTAGTAGCTTGAGTAAGATCTCTATGGATATGGATCAACTACAGAAGAATCTTGAAGAAGCTCTTGAACAGATTGACTTGCTTACTATTGAAAAAGACACTTTGAAAATAGATGATGCAAAGAACCTCATTGAGAAACTAAAAAACAAGTTGGAAGATCTGAGATCTGAAAAGGAATCCAAAGTTTTTATTGAAGATTGTGATGACAATTTAGAAAAAGAAAATGAGATCCTTAAGCATGAACTAAAGATAGCAAATTTGAAGCTTAGTTTGAAAGATGGAAATGGCAAGAATGAAGCAAATCTAAAATCTGAGAATGAAAGTCTAAAGATTGAAAATGAAGGACTAAAATCTAAACTTGGTAAAGTAACATCTAAACTTGAGAAAGTCAATTTGCAGTATGCTAAACTTGAGAAATACAATAAGATTGTGAAAGGTGAACTAACTCAATCCAAACAACAACTTGAAAGGCTATATTCAACTAGTGAGAAGATTGATGAACAAATATCTTATCAAAAACCATACTATGATAAGACTGGTCTTGGATTCAACACTTTTAAAGCAAATGATGAAAGCAAGGAACCAAATCTAAAAATATCTGAAAGCATAGATGAGAAGAAGTCTGATGAGATTAACAAGTCTGAAGATACACCTAAAGAAGAAGAATCACCTAAGCAAGAGGAATCACCCAAAGGTATGCAAAGAGAATTCAAAGGTAGATGTTTTGCTTGTAATACTATCGGTCATATGAAGAGAGATTGCATAGGTAAGCAATTTAAACCTCTTAATGGTTATTGTTATAATTGTCATGGTTTTGGACATAGAGCTATTGAATGTAGGAAACCTAAATTTATTGAGAATAATGATGGTAGTAGAATGTTTAGGAATACTAACAATGCAGATGAGAAACCTACTGAAGATATGAACAGAAGAAATGGAGTAATATGTTATAGATGCAACAAGGTTGGACACATTGCTAGAAACTGCAGATCACAAATCAATCAGCCTGGACCAAGATATGGAAACAATGGAATTGTTTGTCAGATATGCAACAAGATTGGACATACAACAAGGTTTTGCAGAATGAACAATAGAGTTTTTCATCCTAATCCTAATCCTAGAAATCATGCAAGAAGAAATGAAGATGCAAGTAACAGTCAGAAAGGATGTTGTAGTAATTCAGATGAAGTGAAGTTTATCAAAAGCATAGATCAAGGAGACATTCAACATTGAAGGTAATCAGGAAGGTGAAGCATTAAAAGGTAAGAATGAATCTTTACCTGACCCATCTCAGAGTACTTAATTTATGAAAATTGCAGTAGAATAGGAACTTAGATTAGTGAAGTAGATATATGATGAATTGAGTCTTGTGCAGTTAATGCAAGGTAGTATATGATGTTCTAATGCTATGGTTAAGAGCGCAAAGAAAAATATTATGTTTTGCGAGATCGCAAGAAGTTTTAAGTTTTGCAAGTTAGCAAAAACAACTTTTTGGAAAGAAGCGGCAAAAGAATTGAATGTGATGTCAGATCTAAGTGAGATTGAATTAATAAAAGGTCATGATCAGTATTATTTGATCATCAAAGAAAATTCAAGTGTTAAGGAGATCAAAGAGCAGTGATTGGAAGCATTTTGCAAGGATTTGGAGAAGAATTTTGTGCCGAATCTACGCAAGCCCTAAAATTGCGAAATCAAGGTATTTTACTTGATAGATCTTTAAATCAGTGAAGGAATTAGAAGAAATCATGGATGTTTCTTTAATACACAATGTCAAAGATAAGAATAGACCTAAGTTGAAAAGGGAACCAGTAGAACCCTTGGAAGATGATCCTAGGTTAGCTTTATCATCCATACCAGACAGAGTTTTACATCTAGAGAATGTTAGAAGTTATCTTGGATGCAAACTAGAGACTGTTAGTGATAGTGATTTCACCAAGGAATATCAGAAGATCTACAATTAGGACATGACATTGAAAGAAGGATTTGAACATTTGAAAGATAATGAAATCATTAAGTATGCATTACAGTATGAATTTGACAATGAAGAATGTACTAAGATTATCTTAAGCAGAATTCATAATGGGAAGTTTTGGTTAGAAGATAGACTGATATATATCATAGCTAATTTGATTCATGAAGTCACTAGATTATCTAAAACTGGAGCCATTCCTTTAAATGAGAAGAACATGAGGAAAACAATCATTGACAACAAAAATTCATCCTATAATGGTAGAGGAATTGTGATTAGTAAGATTCAACAAGATGATGTCAGATATTTATGCAAGATCCTAACCACTAAGTTTTGTGCAAATTCAAGAGAAGATGGCATGGTAGCTGGAATGATACATGTAACTTATCTAATGTGTGTTGAAAAGGTACAAGTTGACATGTGTGAGATTCTGAGAATTCAACTGTTTGAGAATTTGGAAAAGATTAAGAAAACTAAGTATACACAGTTTAGGTTCTCATCCTTAATCACCTATATATTTTTTCATCTATTGAGAAGATTTCCTTATACCATTGGAAATGACTAGAATGATGGCCAAACTACAATGGAAAGGATTAACCTAGTGTACAGAAGGCATGTTATTGATAAAGTGAATGAGAGTGCAGTATTGGTAATCAAGACATTTCAGGATATAGTATCTAGCATATCAAGGATCCCACAGTCTCTTGTGGAGAAGTATAAAAATGACATATGTTTCATGGTTGATACTAACTTTACCTACATTGAAGCAGTAGAACCTAGAACAGAGTTCATAGACCCTCTTGGCTATGAGATATCTGAGGCAGAGATAGAAGAGTATGTTAGCAAGTTACTTAAGTGTAAGTTGGACACTCATTGTAACAGGTTTGGAACGTTTGAGGAGAACTTCAACTCCACAAAGACCTTACTTGAAGAGAAACAGTAAAAGAAAAGAGTTGAGAGTACTATAAAGAAAATCCTAAAAGATACAGGGATGATTGAGCATGAGTTCTTGGTATCAAAGCAAATAGCAGCAGCAATCAGAGATATTGGACAAAAAGAAGTTTTGTCTATTCCACCTTTATCATCAATTTCACAACAAGAAGTAACACAAGTGAAGGTGAAAGTGGAAGAAATTGAGAAAGATCAAGAAGCAAAGATATCCACCAGATCCACTTCCTCCACACCTAGAAAAAGAGTAAAAGAGAGTGCTACTGGACCAGGTAAAAGACAAAAAACTTTAGTTCAACTAGTTCTAAGGAAAATTGCAAAACTCAAAGATGATGGAACTTCTATTAAGAAGAAAACTTGGAAACCTAAAGTTGAGAAGCTTAATGAGCAAATCATTGAGGATGAAGACTTTATAAGAATGAATAAGTATTATGAAATTTATGATTATGCAGAGAGACTAAATCTGGAAAATGCAGTGGTAAAGCATATGATTTTATCTGATAAGAAGTTTGATACAATTCAGGTAAGATACCTGATGATTTGTATAATAAACTTGTGAATAGGAAGAAGAGAGCATCAGAGGAAGACACAACTATTAGAGAAAAGCTTGTAAGGAAGCTTTGTGTAGTAAAAGATGAAGCACATGTTAGTCAGATCATGAAAGCCTTAAGCACCCATTTGAGAACCAAGAAGAGAACTATTTAGATTATGGGAGGCAGATATGAAGAAGTTAATTCTGAAACAGAACAAGCAATAATCAAGGTTATGTCAGAAAATGTTGGAGAACTATCAGTTGCAGCAGAGCAAGCAAGTGTAACAGAACAAGAGGACATTCCCTCTCCACCAGCCATTAACATTGAAGATGAAGTCATGAATGTAGAAGGAACAAAGATCACCTTGGATACTGATGATAATATATTCAAGAATCTGGAAAACATTGTTGACAATTCAGCTTTTGAAGAGCAAGAAACTACCAAAGGAGAAGAGAAAAAAGAGACCACAGTTGTAGAACCCTCAGTGACAGAAAAACAAGTACCCATTCCCACTAAAGAAGATATCAGTCTTACTCCTGAGACTGGAAAGAAGAATTAGATTGGATCTATGATTGAGCATTTGGGAAAGGAAGTAGATGATGATGATCAGTTAGAATTGATCACATCCTTGAACAAGATCATTGGCAAGAACAAGAAAGTAAAAAGTCTTGAAGGATGCATGAAGGAACTTACTGAGAAGTTACAAAGCATTGTAACTACACAAATTGAAGAAGCTGACCCTCTGGAGAAAGCAAATAAAATAATGAACACTTTTGACAATGAATTCACAAATCTATCTGATATAGCAAAAGTGAAAGCTCAAGTAGCTTATGAGGCCAAAATGCTTTTGAACATTAGCCAGAATATCAGAAACGATATCAACAATCTTGATATCTATATAAAGGACTTGAGGAAGAATTTGGAAACAGGAAAATCTTTGTACATCCAGTGTACAAAATTAGAGACCTTAATAGCAAAAGAAGATCAGAAGATGAAGATAAATGAAGCAGAAATTCAGAATGAAACTAACTTTCTTTCTAGCCCCAATGTGAAGGTATTTGATGTTGAGAAGAAAATTCATAAGCTATATGATGAAATCAGAGTTTTGCAAGATGAGAAAGATAGGAAAATGAAAAGATTCACTCTTTTAAGAGAGCACACTTCTATGAATTTAAGCATTATTGAAGAGCAATTGGAAGAATGTCTTTCAGCTAAGACATCTTTTCAAAAGTTTAACTTTGAGAACCTCCAAGCATGTGAAATAACATCTTATGCACTGAGCGCACTACTCAATGTGGTAGATTCCATTAAGAAATCATGGGAGAAAGAGTTAGAAGCTATAAAGATTGATTTTGCAAATTGTGTTGCAAGCCTATCGGCTTTGCAATAATTGAATTAAGGTATAATCTTTTTTTAATACAGTTTTGTAACCCTCCTTACCTTTATTTTGTCATTTATTGTCAAAGGGGGAGAGATATATAGCAGAAAATTGATAAGAATATGATAAGGATTGATACTCTTAGGGGGAGCACTGTATTAGAGATAAAATTTTTGAGGAGTTATAAGGATAGTCTATATTTTATACTATGGCCACAATTTTGAGATTTTGAAGTTGTGGACTTAGCCAATTTTCTCATATGTTGCCACCAATGACAAAGGGGGAGATTGTTGGCAATTTGGCTGAGTTGATTACATAGATGTTGTCATTATGGCAACATATGATCTACATGAAGATCACACAGGTCAGAGAGCTAGTATGACAGAGCGCAATGCGAAATTGTCTAAGTATGAGACAGTATTTTTACCAGTGAACTTGGACACAGTTTTTATTTGTGATGTTGATTGGAGTAAGTTCAGTTCTTGTGCACTTGAACATAGACTCTATGATGACTATTGAAGACCCATCTCAGAGTGCAAGTCAGTACGACATGTATGGAAGAAGTTATGACAATTTTACTAAAGATAGTGTCAAGCTGACAGGATAAAATATGAAGACATAATTGATAAAGAGTTAAGGGATTATTTTGTTTATCAAAATAATGACTTAACAATATAAAGGGATGACATCCTAGATGTTAACCCTTGGATAAAGTTATTTGTAATATGATAGCTGACTGGAAAGTTATTAATCCTAATAACTTGTATAAATGTAATTGTAATTGTAATAAGGATAATGATGAAGGAACGAATGTATGTAATAGCGACAGTGAAAGAGAAGTGAAAAGATATTGATGCAAGCAGTATCAGGTTATGTACCTTAACCTTCTTTTGTAATCAGTGTATATTGTACATTACTTGTTTGGGCAGTGGTCTCATCTGGTAATCACATTTTGTACTGCCAACTCCTAACAAGGCTGAGGCTTCTAACAAGGCCTATAGTCCCTTAATCAGGACTGATACACTATATGCTTGTAATAGACTCCTAATAGGGTCAACATCTTTAACATGATACTTTTGATTAGAGGATCTTTGTGGGTACCATCCCCACCGGGGTTTTCCCTTGGCCAGGGTTTCCTTGAGAACAATTAGTTTTATTGCTATGCATGTTGTTTAGCTTCTTATGTTATGCATGTGTAAAGATAATCTGTTATATCCATAATTGGGCAAAAGTAAAAGTTTGTAGAATACTGATTCACCCCCCCCTCTTAGTATTCCCTATTTCTAACATGGTTATCCTAGAGGAGCATTCTCATTCCTCACTCTTGGTCTACTTAATATATAGTTATCTGAGAAGTATTTCCCATTCTTGTTTTCAGATACACTTTGTTTTATGATTTTTCTTTTCATGGATATGGATCTTTAGCCACAATTTTTTATTTCTAGAGGGTTCTTTTGAGGAGTGTTGGCATGTTTATCTCCTTAAGCACATTTTTCATTTTTTGTGACATTCATTTATGTGAAGCTTAGGGTATGTTATTGGGATTATTCCCTTGGGTCGGTAATTAATTGAGTTTTGTTGGTTAGAGAGGCTCACATCTATGTTATTTACATGATACATATGTTGTATTTTCTCTTGATGATTGAATAGTTGGGTGGTAATTTATTAAGGCTTTTCATTTGGTGTGTTGTGAAAGTGACCACACTTGACACAAATTGGTATTTAGAGGTGTATGTTGTAAATGACACACTACAAGTTTGATTTGTAGGTTCTCTCTTTGGTCTTGTTTATTTTCCTAAATGTTTACATTTACATGGCATTGGAGTTGATGGTTTAAGTGGAGTTGTTGTGATCACTATGTTTGTGTCATTTGTTACATTTATGATTCTTTGGTGGCAACATTGAGGTTCCTTAATCTCTTTCCTTTATTGGATGGACTAACTTGGGAGAGTTGTGAAGACTAGTTGTGACAATGTATTGTCGTAATTTTGTTTGTAAGTATTACATATATTTGTGGATGCTCTTTGGCACTACATGATATTGTTACACTTTCTATGTGATACCAAATGGTATTATTGGTATACCTTGATATCTTTCAGATTTGACATCACCCTTACGACAGGAGTTCTTGGATGTGTATGTTCTTCATTAACATGTTTGATGTGTGGAGCTTCTGATTGCAGTTTATGGGTTGCATATGTTGATGACATGCATTTACTAATGTTTTATATACCTTAGAGGTATGGATGATTAAATGAATTAGCATTTGACATGGTTGTTATTTTCTATTGTGTGAGTTTTCTTCGTTATATAATTCTTTTAATTATAGTATTTTAGAACCAACATCATATAATTCTTCTAATTATAATATTTTAGAACCAACATAATACAATTGTTCCAATTATATAATTTTAAAATAAATTAGAACCAACATCATATAATTTTTCTAATTATACCATTTTTTAGTTATGAAATCATATATGTTTGTCTAAAAAGTCAAGAAAACATGTCCCAACAAGCATTATTAAGACACTAAAAAAGACGAGTGAGCCTTACATCTCAACCTTTTAAATTCAAAATTTTGACTCCAACTACTTAAAAGATAGTCAAAACTTGTGATCCATAATATTAATCGTTATATTACTTACACATCATAAATCACTCTTAAATATATTTAAAAATGATCATTGCTCACAATAAATTATAATACCTTGAAAGTTCTGTTCTTCTCTCAAACTATCACAATCCTAAAACTTATTAAAAAACAGTACTTACTAAAAATGTTATCAAATGATAAAAAATTAGAAACAGACATTTATAAATTGTATTCACCAATTACCTACCACACACAATAACTCCAAAAAAGTCAAATAAATAAACAACAATCTGTCGTATCCCTTTAAAGAGATTTTTGTTGTTGACAAAGGGAAAGCAAGTAAATATAACAAGGATAAACAAATATGTATTGGGAAATGAATGAGATGTCATTGTTTCTGTTTGACCCAAAAAGTGCTGTCTTGAGGACTGTGACAGCCATGTCGGCCAGCGCCTGCTCAACCACGGGGCTAAGAATATCACTAATCTCCTATTCTGCCATGTGACCAGGAGCGAAGCTGCACAAAAATTAAAAAAGTATCTAACGGTTGTGGGGGATTCTTAACGGTCTTCGAGATAGTTAGTTTTGTGAGGATCGTATTGTCAAAATTATATTTCAATATGTATTTAATGTGTCAAAATGAGTTTAAATCATTTGGTATGTAGCTCTAACCATTTTATGTGTAAAACAATATACTTTAGCAAGTTTGCGATGTATAGCAAGAGTGTTTCCACAAATCAATGCATTTCTTATATCCTTTTAAAATAAGCTTTTGATGAATTATGATGATTTTACTTTTGGTATTTTATTTTAGGTTCATTTAGAAGGGGGTATGTTATTGAAATTTTACTTCACTACAAACCATTTCCTCTGAAAGTATCATTATGCAATAGGTTCACTTTATGTTTTAGTGAATGCATGCATACTTTAGTGGGTCCACACTAAGATGAAAACCTCTATTATTTGGTGTATCAATTCCTTCTTTAACATTTTCCCTCTACTTTTCTAGTTTTTAACTTTGTCTATTTTGATCATCTATACGAGCGCTAACTTGACTTGTATTATTATTTTACATTCTCTAACATTTATCTTACAACTTAAAAACATGGACCCAAAATCATTTAGATTCAAAACTACTAATAGTTTTTTACAACTATGCTAGTTGAGGGTGATAACACTATTCCAATAATCTAGGGAGATTTTATTTTCTAAGGAAATGTACCATTGTATGCCATGTTTGTGATCTCTTTTAAGAATATCCTTCTCACTTTCACCTTTACATGACATTGGGGTTCAAAAGATTATATATGATTAATTTTATTATTTTAATTCGAAGTTGTCATTGTGTATATGTTCTTCCCTCACATCCAAAAGAAAATTTGAGGATTGAAAGCACATGAGCTACATTTCCCTTTAGAACACCTTCTTTGGATTCTATCACCAAGGGAATGACCCCGATTCTAGTTTTCCAATGTAGTATAAAAAGTAGAAGGTAAATTGAAAGTCACACCTCTTGAAAGTTAGAACTTGTTATTAAATTCCCCCAAGAAATTTATACCTTTGGGAAGTGGAGGTGGAGAGTGGATTACCCTCTCTTCTTAACTATGAGAATCATTTTTCTTTTGCATTCATGGATCAATCCCCACAAACCCCTGAGATGTATGTAGAATATCTATTAAAAGTGTTAGGATTGGGTGTTGTACATCGTATATAATATTATTTTAGCTTAGTTATGTAATATAATTATTTATTAATGGTGCATCCTGGTGATGCCTTTAGCCACATTTTAGAGGTTGGTTTTTTTCCTCTATAAGGGTTCTTTTAGGGTATTTCTTGTGTTATACTGTGATATGCCTTTTGTCTTTGCATATGTTTATTTTGCATACTTGTGTGTGTATTTTTCTCTCATGGGGTTATATAAGAAATCGATTGATCATCATTGTTGATTTTGCTAACATTTGGTATCAAATCCACATTTTTGGTTGTGGGGTTTCAAAGATCCTTATTATTGTATAATCTTGGATGATTAGATATTATACAAAGTTGAATATACATGATTGCAAGGGGCTTTTCAAGTATTTCAAGGTATGGACACATGTTTTGTAGTTTGTTATTTTGTAGATTTGAGTTTTTGAGGTTGCAAATCTAGGTCTAAGAATCTAAATTAGAAAAACATTTCTTTATGAATGTTCATTATAAGGAATTTTTATGGGATAATTCACAAATGACCACCTAGGTCAAATCAAACATCATTATTAGATATGGGAGCCCCAAGAGACAAAGATTGGCATACATTTCAATTTATTTTGGTCACTAGAAATAATAAAATAAATTCACCCCAACATTAGTTGTAAATCCATATGTATGCGACTAGGAGGTGAGGATAGTAGAGAAAATAATTAAAATAAATTTTTGATTGACTATAAAAAATTCCTACCAATATTTAAAATTAAAACTAAAAAAATTATTTAATAGTGGGGTAGGTTTATAGAAACCTCACCTACTTGACTATAAATGTCATTGTCTATGTGAGTAGCATGTATTTACTTGTATTGTCTCCATAGTACCCATATAAAGCAATAAACCATCAACCAAAAGTTTTATCTCCATAGTACCCATATAAAGCAATAAACCATCAACCAAAAGTTTTAGTTTTAAAAACTTTTATAAATAAAAAAATTAAATGGAATAAATGAATGGGTTAGGCCCACACCCTTTGTCACTTGTCATTAGTCCATCATTGGTTTCCTGTCACGGGCTCCACATGGGGGTAGCCCACTTGCCACCCCATAGGGACAATTGGAGAGCTATTTTCAATCATGCACAACTTTTTCCCAAGTTGTCTATTTTTCACCTTTTGATAGACATTGGAAGGCTCTCTCAGAACTACATAGTGGTGTAGGTTTAGTTGTTAGATGTTTTATGTTACTTGATTTGGACATAAGTTCTACACATGGAATTGGATATTTTATTTTAAATATGTATTGGAGAGAATGTGCATTTTAATATATGGTGGTGCTAATTGATGCTTAGTTTGATGAGAAAAGAGAGTTGGGTACTTGTTTGATCACCTATAAGTGCCTAAGATTTGAGATTCTTTTATAAGTGCATCAAAATGAGTCAAGAGGTCAAAACTTGAGAGTTTTCTTATGTTCGTGAGATTATGTGTTGAGACTTGGAGTTTCATAGATACAATATTGGTGTTAATTATGGTGTCATTGATATGCAATCCATCTTTATATTAACACAACATGACCAAGTTTGTGGTTGTTTGGTGGTGGTTTAATTTAGTTTTAAAAGGTTGTTACTATCTTGTAGATGATTTTTCAAGTTCCTATACTATGGTACTTGGTTGTGGATTCTTTTGGAAAATCAAATATTTTGTTGATCTAGTCTTTGAGTCTTGAGAGCTACAATTTATCTTCTTGCTTATCTTGATGTACACGTCACTAATTTGTGATGTTGAGTTTGTATACTTCATTAATTTTGAATCATTGAGTTGAATTCTAGTTCTGGACAAGCTACCCATTTGATTATAGTGGGATTGTACTTAGATATGGACTATCTATATCCAATAGTATTATTAGTGTTGGTAAAAATTTAATTAGTTGGCCTTATTTGTGGTCATTCATGCATTAGTTTTTTATGTATTGAGATGAGAGGATGGATGTTATTTAGAGTGCTTGGATAGTCAGTTATTTGGACTTGTAGCATGTGGTTTATCACTATGACATGATAGCTTGGCTACACATTTCAATGGGAGTTGTTGATAGTGATGGTATGGCAATATTGGATTTGTTCCTAATGTCTTGATGGCAGTTGCATCTTATTGGTTTGGAGATCATAGTTAGGCTTTACCCTTTTGGAGCTCATGTTGTTGAATTATTTAGTTTTGTTGGGGATCATGGAGGATCTTCAAATAGGAGACAGTTATTATGATGCTTGGAGAGCTTGGTATCATAGTTAAATGGGAGCTTGTGGTAGTGATGTGGATTCATTATTTGAAGATGGATGATTATCTTCATGTGTTTTTCATTGGGATCATGGCATGGACTAATTGGTTATAGTTGTTCATGAATTCTCAGAAACTTAGGTGATGCTAGAAATTCTCTTATGATTAGAAATATGCATTGAGATAATTACTTGATGATATTTCAATAGAAATTTCTAAGAGATCTATACACCTTGGTAGGATGAGTTTAATGTGGACCTAGAGGAGATTGTTATTGGAGTGAGTCATGATAGTTTGGTTATCCTAGACGAGCATTCTCATTCCTCACTCTTGGTCTACTTAATAGATAGTTATCTAAGAGGTATTTCACATTCTTGTTTTCAGAGACACTTTGTTTTATGATTTTTCTTTTCATGGATATGGATCTTCAGCTACAATTTTCTATTCCTAGAGGGTTCTTTTGAGGAGTGTTGCCATGTTTATCTCCTTAAGCACATGTTTTCATTTTTGGTGACATTCATTTATGTGAAGCTTAGGATATGTTATTGAGATTATTCCCTTGGGTTGGTAATGAATTGAGTTTTATTTTGTTGGTTAGATAGGCTCACATCTATGTTATTTACATGATACATATGCTGTATTTTCTCTTGATGATTGAATAGTTGGGTGGTAATTTATTGAGGCTTTTCATTTGGTGTGTTGTGAAGGAGATCACACTTGACACAAATTGGTATTTAGAGGTTTATGTTGTAAAGGACACACTACAAGTTCGATTTGTAGGTTATCTCTTTGGTCCTGTTTATTTTCCTAAATGTTTGCATTTACATGACATTGGAGTTGAGGGTTTAAGTGGAGTTGTTGTGATAACTATGTTTGTGTCATTTGTTACATTTATTATTCTTTGGTGGCAACATGGAGGTTCCTTTATCTCTTTCCTTAATTGGATGGACGAACTTGGGAGAGTTGTGGAGACTAGCTGTGAGAATTTATTGTCGCAATTTTGTTTGTAAATATTACATACCTTTGTGGATGCTCTTTGGCACTACATTTTTGTTATATTTTCTATGTGATACCAAATGGTATTGTTGGTATACCTTGATCTCTTTCAGATTTGACATTACCCTTGTGACAAGATTTCTTGGATGTGTATGTTCTTCATTTACATGTTTGATGCCTGGAGCTTGTAATTGCAGTTTATGGGTTGCATATGTTGATGACATGCATTTACTAATGTTTTATATACCTCAGAGGTATGGATGATTAAATGAATCAATATTTGACATGGTTGTTATTTTCTATTGTGCGAGCTTTCTTCGTTATATAACTCTTCTAATTATAGTATTTTAGAGCCAACATCATATAATTCTTCTAATTATAATATTTTAGAACCAACATAATATAAGTGTTCTAATTATATAATTTTAAAACAAATTAGAACCGACATCATATAATTCTTCTAATTATACTATTTTTTAGTTATGAAATCATAGTTGTTTTATCTATTGATTGAGTCTGAAAACATGTCCCAACAAACATTATTAAGACACCAAAAAAGCGTAAGCCTTACATCTCAACCTTTTAAATTAAAAATTTTGACTCCAACTACTTACACGATAGTCAAAACCTTGTGATCCATAATATGACAAACACTATATTTTAATCGTTATAATACTTACACATTATAAATCACTAATATTTTAATGATTATATTACTTACACATTATAAATCACTAATATTTTAATGGTTATATTATTTACACATTGTAAATCACTCTTAAATATATTTAAAATTGATCATTGCTGACAATAAGCTATAATACCTCGAAAGTTCTATTCTTCTGTCAAACTATCACATTCCTAAAACTTATTAAAAAACAGCACTTACTAAAAATGTTATCAAATGATAAAAAATAGAAACAGACATTTATAAATAGTATTCACGAACTCCCACGTACAATAACTCCAAAAAAAAAGAGTAAAATAAATAAACAATACTTGTCAATCATTTAAGAGCACTGTTATATACCTGTCATATCCCTTTAAACAGATTTTTGTTGTTGACAAAGAGAAAGCAGAGAACTCAGAAGGAAAAACAGAATGACAAGGATAAATAAATATTAATTGGGAAATAAATGAGATGTCATTGTTTCTTGTTTGACCGAAAAAGTGCTGTCTTGGGGACTGTGACAGCCATGTCGGCCAGCGCCTGCTCAACCAAGGGACCACGGGGCTAAGAATATCACTAATCTCCTACTCTGCCATATGACCAGGAGCGAAGCTGCACTAAAAACAAAAAAGTATCTAACGGTTATGGGTTTTTTTAACGGTCTTCGAGATATTTTAGCGGTTTCTGAGATTTTTGAAATTTTAACTAGCGGTTTTAGGTTTCATGGTAGTTTTGGAATTTTTGAGCGGTTTTTCAACTTTAACTCATGGTTCCCGCTGTTTGAAGGGTGGTTTTCAACTTTAACTCGTGGTGTTCACTTTTTGAAAGGTGGTTTTGGCAGGAAAGAGGTAGTTTTGGCAGTTGAATGCGATTCAAAGACACTTTTCGTGCCTCGGGGTTACAAATAATTATCCTGGCCTATGATTTGATTCCACATGCTTTTTTCATTGAAATAGGTAGATTTAAATATATTATTAAGTGTGGCAATTTGGAGGATAAAATGTGGGTGGATTTTCACTTATGTCGTTCAAACTCTAAATGCAATGTTAAAAACAACACTTAAACACCACAGATTTCAAGTCAACCACAATGAAAGTAAGATTAATATATATATATATATATAATAATGACCTTACAATCTATTAAAAAACAATCCAAATTTCATGGAGAAACTTATTGATTAGAGATGCATGTTAGTGCGCGTTATGATGTGTGGTATCCATCGAGAAGTTGGGAGAGAATGATTTGATGTCTACATAGAGAAACCAAACCTTCTAAAAACCAGACCTTGATGATTTCTGTCCTGCGAGATAATAACAAACAATAAGTACTTTGGGAAATAATATGCCGTTACACAATGAGTGTCCAGCTTGGAACCAACATTAATAAACATCATTCAAGTTGTGAATTAAGCACCAAATGAGCAGCTGAATGAAACTTGGGAATGAATGCATCTAAAACAAAAGGGCCCGCCGGCATCTAAACAAGTCGGATACAACACAAGTATTAGATGAAGCAGACTTTTGTCTTTTTAAGTCAGGAGGAGCATTTATCATCAATTGCAGCTTTGTCTACTGTTAAATATACAGTTGTACCTAAGAGAAGACATAAAGCATGATTTCGTGTTTTCATTTCATTTATAAGATTAACATTCAAATAGAAATGGTATACTTTACCAGCACAATAATTCTTATTGGTATTGTACTTTTCTCTATTGGATTTATATATCATATAAGAACCTAAAAATAGAGTTATTAAAAAATAATAAACACATTGAAATTGAGTAAATGGAAATGACTTTATAAAAGAGTAACATATTTGATCATTTAGAGGAAATATTTTTGTCTATAGGTTGAACTATTCAAGTTTGAAGGAAATATAGCCACCAAGCAAAGAGCAAATGACTAGACACCAAGGTATGATGAAAAGATGGTTCCATAAGTGGGTCATAATGTGCGACTTTAAGGAAAGAGACTTCTCAAATCGGCCAAGAATAGAGCAAATCTTAAACATCACGATAAATGGGGTTCCTTCCAGAGGAGGCCATATATCATTACTAATTGAAAGTAGGCTAATATGTTCAACATATCAACACTTGGTGGTACTATTGTCAATTATGTCATCCAGATTCATCTTGAGCCATAATAGTAATTGCATTTTATTCTTGCAAAACATCCCATGTATCATATATTTTTCTTTTAGACAATTTCTCTCCCTACATTTTTGTTTTCCCTACGATTTCATCCTTGCACATAGCTCCTCCCATGTCTCATTTTTCCTTTGCCCTATTCCAGTCATGGGATATAAATGAAATCCCAAAATCATCTCTCCTAATCATCATGATCTAATGCTTTAGTAAATCCAAAACCTTCACGTAGCAATGAATAGATCTAAAATTTAAAGTCTCCATGTGAAGGAAGAACATGGGTCATTAATCCCACCCCATTGGCTTTCATTTGGTGATGGTAGCTAATTCCTTAAGAGGTTCTTTTATGAAGTTTTTTTCTCAAAATCCCACCAATCGTCCACTCTCTAGGATGTTTTAATCGCAATCATCTTTTACTTTGATAAGAAGCACAAATTAGTGTAATCCATTGATCCCTTCATATTATATGCATATAACGATCCCTATTAGATTAAAAATGGCATACACATATCATAATGCCAAAAGTCCCTCGCACCTTTAGATCAAGCTACCCCACAAAATGGTGACAAAATGTAAATCATCTATTACAAAGTGACAACTTGTAGTCATGTTTTACAAGGTCACATCAAGTTGATATGCATTGAAAATGCATAACTAGCATCTAATGACTCCTTATCCATGCCAACTAATTGCCACATCATCAACTCTAGTCAATATCAAGACATCATTTCAAAATTTTAGAAATTGTTATGAGATGGCTATTTTGTATTGTAATAAATGACTACACATGTCATGACAAATGGGCAATTCAAATTTTAAAAAAGGGATAATGTAAATAGAGGTGTCATGGATAATTAAACTTTTTGACATCATATGTATTCAAATGTGTTAATACTTATCACACAAATATCAAGTATTTGACATAAATTCTCCACTTAGAACTCAAGCCAATAGTTTTTATTTGGTTGCCATTTTGAACAAGAGTGAAAGAAACAAAGAGGGTGATATAATGGTGAAAAAAATGGAAATGAGAAGGTAAGAGAAGGTTTTTGTTTTAGCTTTACCTTCGAAAAATGATAAGTTATTCCTAGAACTTAGCTTAAAATATGCTTCATTTATATGCATGTATCTTAAAGATCATATTTTTAAACCTGATTTTCCTTTTCTATATTCTCAAACCACTGGTAAGTGCACTAAGATGGTGTGCAAAAAGGTTTTATAAGTAGCCACTTTTTTGCTAAAATCAAGTAAACTTGAACTTGGAAGAGAAATTTGAGAATCGTGCACTCAAAATTAGAAGATATGCAAAAAAACAATAATTGTAGTACTCTAAATCTAGTTTTTAAACCACCAAAGTTTTTTTAAAATAGATAAGATTAAGATGGTCAAATCTGTTGAGTACAAAAATTGTTCCTAATTTTTTCAAGAAAACATAACATAGCGTATGGCATGCGCATTAAAAAAGATATAGGTAGAATTAGTATTTTGAAAAATCCTTTGGTAGAAAGATATATAAGAGTGAGGGATATAAGTTATGTATTATTTTGTAATTTTTTGTTGAGTATTTTTTTTAATGATTTTTTGAAGTGGACACACCCTGAAAATCAAGTGTTTGTTCATGCGCTAGACATAACTTGCATCAAAATAATCAAAAACGTATTTTTTTAAGTGTATAAAATCAAGTGTAGAACTATTGATGTTTTGTAGCTTCAGTCGGATAAACACTATGAGTCAATACTAGTGTGTGTGTGTGTGTGTGTGTGTATACTTAAATATAAATATTATTATTATGTAAATATTAGAGAAATTAATATAATACTCAAGAGCTATTATATATATATATATATATATATATATATATATATATATATATATATATATATATATATATCTGTGTGTGTGTGTGTGTGTGTGTGTGTGTGTGTGTGTGTGTGTGTGTGTGTGTGTGTGTGTGTGTAATCATAATTGTCATTATATTAATTACATAATAATGAATAGACATGTCCCATGAAGGGACATGTCTCTTCTTGGCTCTTTCTCGATAAAAATGCACGAGATTGTTGCATTTGGAAAACACATACAATTAGATAGTGCTATTACATTTGCAATGATCCTAAAACCTTAACATGATATCAGAGCCAAATTGCAAATGTAAGAGTAGTTTGTTGATGGTGAATGTGTGACTGTCTCAGAAGATACAGTCTCAATACAAGGACCATACCTCACAAATGCACCGTTGGATTTTGTTAAATTTTGGATATGTTTGTGATAAACAAATTTAGAATAATCCATCGGAGTGATTGGAGAGAAAATGTCAGGTTCAAAAGTTATGACCGACTGTGTACAGGTTTATGCAAAAATCTATAAAAGAGCGAGGTTCCTTCTTTAAAAGCCTAACTGCTTGAAGGGAGATCTGATCATATGGAATGTGGTCATAGTGTATAGAACCTTTGGATACTCATGATAGCTCATATGAATCATTATGGTAATGTTCAAGAATGATGACATCATTTTGTGAATTTGAATGATATTTTCTATATGGGCTCACCTTACAAAATGAAATACTTGAAATTTATAAAAGACAAGTATTTCATGTTTTATTAATGCACATAATTTTTTAATTTTTTAATTCATGCTATACTATTGGTTATTAAAATCTTGTATACTTCTATCATTGGTATTTCTGGTCGAGATAGTTTAGTGAGCTATTTGTAATCTCTCTTTGACATACCTTTAGGACATAAGCACAAGATAATTGCATTCAAGGGAGAAAGAACTTGATGATTGCAAATGAATTGATGATTGAGACTAGATGCAAAGGGAGTCTGACATTTCAAAAGAGGTCAAGAAGTTGATAAATTTGAGCTTCAGAGGGAGCAGATGGTTCATTCAACGTGTGACAATCTTGATTGAGAGGGAGTTCACTATTAAAGGTGAAACACTTCTAAGGTAAACTTGATATAATTGATTATTATACTAATTAATCATGAATATTTTTAATGGGACTACCCCCTGTGTAAATCATGAGGAAGTGACGACTGCCAAATGATTATCACTTGTATTTGCAAAAGTTATTGGAAGGTGACAATCTTACAATAACTTGATCTTCTATTGTGATAGACATCTTGTGATGGCTGAAACAGATCATGATAGATGGCATCTTCTATTGTGATAAACATATTGTGATGGATGAAATAGATCATGATAGATGGCATCTTCTATTGTGATAGACATCTTGTGATGGCTAAAACAAATCATAATAGATGTTGTGAATGTTCCTATGGTAAGTGCACATTATCTATGGACATCTATTGAGTACTTGGTGGACATCGCATGACTTGATGTCGGTAGGCCATTACTCTGAGCACTTGGTGAATATCATGTGACTTGATATTCTGTAGGCCAATACTCCTGAGATGATATCTTTATAATTTTGTTGAGTACTTGGCGGACATCATGTGACTTGATATTGGTAGGCCATTACTCTGAGCACTTGGTGAATATCATGCGACTTGATATTCTGCAAGCCAATGCTCCTGATATCTTTATAATTTTGTTGAGTACTTGGTGGTCATCACGTGACTTGATGTTGGTAGGCCATTACTCTGAGCACTTGGTGAATATCATGTGATTTGATCTTCTACAGGCCAATGCTCCCGATATCATGAGATGATACCTTTGTAAACTTTTGAGTAATCAGTGGACATCATGTGACTTGATGTGGTACCCTAGCCCATTACTCTAAGTATTTGGAGAATATCTTGCGACTTGATATTCTGTGATAAATACTCCCAATATCAAGAGATGATATTTATAAATCTATGAGTTATGGTGAATATCATGAGACTTGATATTCCTAGTCGGTCCATATCTCTGACATCATAGTAATGTGATATCAAAATAAAATTTCACAATTAACGTTGTGTTGCTCTTTTAGATTGATGAATTTTATCTTCCCTAGCTAAGAGGGAGTGTTGATGTTTTGTAGCTTCAATCGAATAAACACTATGAGTCAATACTAGTGAAGATATATATATATATATATATATATATATATATATATATATATATATATATATATATATATGAGATGTATATATACTTAAATATATATACATATATATAAATATTAGAGAAATTAATATAATACTCAAGAGATATAATATATGTGTGTGTGTATATATATATATATGTATGTATATATAATCATAATTGTCATTATATTAATTACATAATAATGACTAGACATGTCCCATAAAGGGACATGTCTCTTCTTGGCTCTTTTTCAATATAAATGCAAGAGATTGTTGCATTTGGAAAACACATACAATTAGATAGTGCTATTACATTTGCAATGATCCTAAAACTTTAACAAGAATAGTAATATATATATTTTTAAAAAAATTGGTCATGTCGATCAAAAGTTATTAAAAAAATGGTACACATATGTCTTTGAGAACTATGGAAACACCAATAAATAAAATTATACTATAATATGTTAATGTTGTTCAAAAATAGAAAAAATTATACGGTTAGAAAGCTTAGAAGATGTGTAAACCTAATGACAAGGAAGTTGAGAAACCAACTTGGAAGAACAAAATAAGTGAAAAAGGAGAGAGATGGAGGGAAAAAGAATCTCCCAAGCCTTACGATCGTTATCCAAGACTATTAGCTAGGCATAAAGCGATCGAGCTTTCAACTATTTAAAAACTTAATTAGGTTTTGTAGAATTAAAAACATATATGTGGATATATGTATGTAAACTCAATATGCACTACACATATGTATATAGTTACATATATAATGTGTGTGTGTGTGTGTATTTATATAGATAAATATATATATGTACTATATATATATATATATATATATATATATATATATATATATATATATATATATATATATATATATATATATATATATATATATATATATATATATATATATATATATATATATATATATATATATATATGCACTTTTCTCACCCACTACCTCTCTCTCTCTCTCTCTCTCTCTCACACACACACACACACACACACACACACACACACATCTTGTTGATATTAAGGGAAACACAACTAAGAGTGTGGAGGGGGTGAATTAGTTGTTACCAATACCTTATACTTCAAACCCTTAAACCCCCAAACCCTTAACTTTTTTTATACCCTTAAATATGATCTGAATAAAAGGAATGTAAAACATGCATGCATGAACAAATCAAAAACACATCCACACAAGTTGATGCAAGATCTTTATCGTGGAAACCTTATTAAGGGAAAAACCACGGTGGGGTTGATTACCCATAATAAGTAAATACCTTGTTAGAAGTATAAAATTATTATAATATATGGGGAATTTACTTGCATTCGAGCTCACTTCCTAGAGATCACTTCTCAAATAAAAACCCTCAAGATACAACCATGAGGAAATCTCATTGCCTTACAACTTGATCAATACAATGATCTCAACCTTTTGTGAACCGTGTAAATGACATCTACCTCATGTTTGATATATAGCTGTGATGTAGCACATGCAAATTGTTATTCAATCTCTTATTGAACCTCTTCTCCTTAGCTCTTAGACATACTCTTCCTCTTCTAGCACCCTTTAGCATCCACATCCATGATTCACAACTAGATTTGTCCTAATTAATCTCCTTATCTCAAGAACTAGGTCTACAAACCCTAAACCATCTTCCTTTCAAATGACCGCACCAAATCTCTTGCTTACAGTCACCTCTAATTGTCAAATCCAAATAATAACACTTAGCAATCACCTAGAGATGATAAATCTCTTAGATTTAAGGGCTTATCACTTCCGCAACATGATTTACCAACCTAGTCGGCCAAGAACAAGAATAATAATAAAAATATTATTATTAAACAAAAACTCCACCAATATAGTATATCCAATCCATGAATATCAACAAATCATCAAGTGCATACTTCAATAATATCCTGTAGCATCATTAAAAATACTCATCAATCTAAATCCACCACAACCATTGGATTTGTCATCCATTTTTCACTTGTTCCTAATGAACACTCACTCCAACTTATGAGACAATAGAATTATGCCATGTAGACCTTTGAAGTATTAACCCTTTGAGTTGAGGACACGTGAGCATGTCCTAAAAATACTCCTAAGTGTGCTCTAATAGATTCAATCTTGATACAACACACCAGACACTTTTCCATCTTCTTGTCAACATTGTCTGACACTCTATCTGCCAATCACCAACTCTGACCCTGAATCATACGCAAATCTTCATATAATCCTCTGAAACTTGGAGCGAATAAATTATTTACCTTCATGAACTATCTCCCACATGCATGATATCATATCTTCAATATTTGGACCTCACCAAACCTCTAAACGTCTTTTTCTCCTAGTTATCCTATAACAACTTAGTTAGAATTCAACAAGTAGATCTTCTAGTTAATTCTTTTGAACCTTTTGACATGTTGAAAATCCTCTAATTCCTTTGATATGTTGAAATAAATTACAACAAATCCAACATTCCAATTTCCAACACACATATATATATATATATATATATATATATCTCTCTCTCTCTTCCCCACTTTTACCATCTCTTCCCCTTAATTATCCTCTATATTTAACTCATGGACCTCTCACCCTATCCTCATTTTGTCACTCTCTCTTTCACATGTCCCTCATATAATTAACCCACTCTCTCTCTTGTCTTCCTTCCACAATCACCATCTTTGTCTATTATGAGCCCTAATTATCCTCCTCAAGCTTTATCTCATCTTTCTCTACCTCATCTCTCTCTCTCTCTCTCTCTCTCTCTCTCACACACACACACACACACACACATACACACACCATATTTGTCTATTCCATACCCTAATTATCCCCTTTCTCTATCCACCTTATCTCTCTTCCTCTCCCTTCTCCCTTTCTCCCATATCCCTTTCCCTCTCACCATCTCTTCTCCCTAATTACCATCTCTCTCTCTCTCTCTCTCTCTCATGAAACTACATTATGACCCTACTTTAGTGAGCCAACCATCATGAGGGATCAGGTGCACTAAAGTTCCTCAGAAGATGAATTTATTAAATTCATGTAGTGCATTAAATGAATGTATTATAGTGAAAAATTTACTTGTAGTGACCACTGAAGTTGACGAGGGAGGTGTGAGTGATACCCCTACCATTTAACATGGAAATAATGTATTTCCTCTAATATGATATACAAAATCAAAAAATTATCAATGTAAAAAATAGAGGAAGCTACCCTAGTGATAATAATACTTAAGAGGTGTTAGTTCCAGTCGAGAAGAAAAAAAAAAGGTGTAGGGGAAATATATGCCCCCTGTATTGTTTCCTCGAAGAAGTAGGAGAAAATAAGAAAGAATTTGGAGCTAGACTAACCTCTTGAAATGTTTTCATATTTTTGGACCAATCCTAATATATATATATATATATATATATATATATATATATATATATATATATATATATATATATGTGTGTGTGTGTGGTGTGTGTGTGTGTGTGTGTGTGTGTGTGTGTGTGTGTGTGTGTGTGTGTGTGTGTGTGTGAAGTAGGCCCTTAGAAGGGTCATTTTTACTATTCACTATGAGGATTTCCTTGAGTTTCTATAGCATCTCAGCAAACAATGTCTTGCAAATGAGACTTTTGAGTGACCATGATCAAGGACCTACATGCTGTCATGGAGCATGTCGAGCTTCAATATGAGATAGGTCTTTCTTGACCCTCTTTGGTCTATTTTATGCATTTGTTAGCTATTTTAATTTTTGGTGCAATAGATGTATCCATGTTTTACACGTGCACCTTGGATCTATGCATTCGTCTTGAATGTATTTTTGTGTTGGAATCTAGGATCCACGTGATGTCCTTGGATACTAGTCATGTTATCATCCTTTGATCTACATATGTATCTAGTGGACTTGGATGGGAGAATTTAAGTATGTAGAATAGATAATGTGATGATTGATTGAGCGCATGTTCTGATGCATCACCATTTTTTATGTTTGTAAGATATTCTAGAGGTACAAGAGCACACTATTGGGCATGTATTTTACTTTCTCTAAGTTCATGTTGAGGTTCTTATAGATGCAGAGTAAGTGGTTCTACCAATTGCCAAAGATATGGTTCTATGCATCGATTTTATTAGATCTCATGAAGCAATGAGATGCTGGTACCATGTCTTTTGATCTCCCTATTAGGGAGATGTTGGTTACCTTAATAGATGTCTACCACATTCTCTACCTCCCTATTTGTAAGGAGCATGTGACCATAGACCCACCTCTCACCATTGAGTAGCTGTGAGTGGCATAGTTATGGGGATTTGGTCGTACAATGGGTGACTCTGGGCACATCTACCTATGGTGGCTTGAGAAGGAATGTGTCTAGATACCTCTTTTCAGATGTATCTTGAATATGATAGTGGTTCTATAAGTAGCTACTGATGGATTAGGCTCACACCTTTTTGTTAGAATCATTTATCATTGCACCAAAAGCTCAAACTATTAATGCTCGATACAATTGTTAGATTTAACCTGACCCACAAGAGGCTATTAAGCCATGTCATGAATATCCAAGGAGGTGTTGACCACCAAGTCAAAAATCTCCCCCTTAGCATCTACTGAGCCTTCAACACCCACTAAAGGGAGACTTGAACCTGTGACCCAAGGCTTTGATACCAATTTTTGGAATCATTTGCCATTGCACCAAAATCTTGAATTGTTAATGCCCAATACAAATACCAGGTTTAAGATGACCCATAGGAGGTAGTTAAACCATGTCACAAATATCCAAGGAGGTTCTGATCACCAAGTCAACAATCTCCCCCTTAGCACCAACTGAGCCTTCAACACCCACTGAAGGGATACTTGAACCCATGACCCAAAGCTCTAATACCAATTGTTGGAATCATTTGTCATTGTTGTAGACACCTAAATTTGATTATATACTTTAGTAATCTTATTTAGTTCTCTCCTAGGACATCCTATTAATTAAATATTATTATTTAATTAATTAATGTCATCCTAGTTAATTAATTTAATTAATTAACTATAGTCCAATTTATTATCTAAATGAAAAACCTATAGTTTGATAATTAATTAATCCCTATTCTTCTATTAATTTAAATGGATACATTTATCTAATTAAAATAATTCATAAAACCCTTTTTCCTCTCACTTGGAATTAAATGAATATTTAATTCTAACCCTTAACCCTCAAATAAACCCATCCCAAAAATCCTAACATGTAGTTCATACTCAACCCAACCCATTCACCCATACTAATCCTTCTTAATTAGCTAATGACCCATGATTAGCTAATCAAAACCTCCATTCATTCTCTCTCCTACCATCACATCCTCCTAAACCTCCCACTTGCCCCCTAATCCAAGCCTAATCACCTCCTAAACATTTGCACAATCATAATCCATGGATTAAGAAATCCTAAACCAACCCAAGTCAACCCCCATGTCACATCCTCACACCCCCCAATTCCCTCACCTCATGTCAACCTTAAATGCTCTTACATGCCTCTTACACACTCCATCCCTCTCTTACACATTTGTCCCCTCTCACATCTCCCAAAATGGTCACATTCCCCCACCTCTTCCAACCTCTCCCATTATGACACTTGTCACAATGAGATGCATTTGAGAAAGCACAATCCATGTGCTCCCTCTCAAATGCATCTTGGCCCTTCCTCAGGTTTGCATCTTGACTATCCATTCACCCTTCCATTTGCCTATAAATTGAGCTCTCTCCTTCTTCATTATCATCCACCATCAAAGCATTGTTATCATGCTCATTTGAGAGCCAAAAACATCAAAAGCAACCTATAATGCCAAATTTCTCCCACACATCTTGAAGCTTGAGCAGGGTTTATGAGCACACATATCCTCATTGGACAAATCCTCTACACTTTGGAGGCTTTTTGGGTCTAAAGTTTGCATTCCCTCATGTTTTATTGCTTTCATTTGTAGATCTAATCTTAAAGGTTTTACTTTCTTTGTTTTATTGAATGCTAACTTAGTTTAGTATTCTTAGACACTACATTTTAGGTATTACATTTTGGCATGCTTGGTGGGACCCACTTCTAGGGTCATTTCTTCATCTTTCTCATCTATTTTACATTGCAAAACTAACCCAAAAACTAACGTTTCTTGTTGTTTGAGTGCTTTGCAAAGGTTTTTTGGGCATTTTGCAGGTTTGGGGCCGAAGAAGACACATTTGCGCCACCATTCCCGCGGTTGGATTTCATACATCCAAAACAAAAAAACACACACAGTTTTGCGGGAACGTAGATACGCTCTGCGAGAACACTTGTGCGGTCTACATGAATGCATTCCCATGAAGAAACTTTATATCATGTCTTTTTCTTTCTCTTTTTCCCAACTTCATCAGTTAATCCTTTGTACCCATTTTGTGAGATCGCATTCTCGTGACGCGGGAATGTTGTTAGACAGTCTGTTGACTTTTGTAAGCTGTAAGGCATTAATTAAACTTTGAAATTTGTGCCATCATTCCCGCAATGCTGGATTGATTGTTGACTCCATGGGAATGATTTTTGACCGCAAGAATGCGACCGCAGGTATCAGTTCCTTTTCAACATTTATTACTTTCTATCTTTTTTTCAATTCTGACAGTCCCACAGGAACACCTGTACGGTTTTGCGAGAACACAATTTTCTGTTTGCAGGATTGCAGGTATTCATGAGAATGCAGGTTAAATTTTTTTAATAACAGAATTAACTCACTTTGCTTTGGTTACTTAAAAAGAACATTGTATGCCTACACAACACTTCATCATTTCAATTTGGGTATAAAATGAACAAAGGCTAAAATTGAACAAGGTAAACATCACACTTTACATTTGGTGCTTAAAAATCAACAAAAATCAACCTTGAATGCTTAAGGGATAAAGAACCAATGCAATGAACACTTCACTTTGGTGCTTAAAATTGATCAAACAAACCTTGAATGCCTAAAGGGAAGTGACACTTATTGTTTTTTGCAAAAAATAAAACTTTACTTTCAAAGCATCGTCATTTACTTTTCAAAAGAACCTTGCATGTTAAAAATGAGTGTTTGATGTTCTAGGATAGAAAACACTTAGTCTAAACTAGGTTCAATTTGGAATGAACATTTCTTGGCGTGTTTGAAGGAGTGTTTTTCAACACTTCCTTAGAGCTCTTTCATTTTTGCATAAACCTTGGTAAATTAAGTGATGTGGAAGCAATCCACTTGTATCTATATCCTCTCCCCTCACCTTTATGGATCTTGGCTGAAGAGAAAGATCAAGTCCGATTGACAACACTTCTAATGAGGCCTGTCTAGAGAGAAGCGCTTCCTCTTTAGAGAACGACCTCAAACCGGTAATTCCCCGATCGGTATAGAAACAAGGTGTTGAGAAAAATCTCACCTTATCCTCTCAAGCTTAGACAAGGCATGTTGATGGTAGCTTGAGGCAGGTGAATATCCCTATGATTCCAGCATGGTCAACTAGGCTCTTTAGTGAGTCACGCATGTACAAACTAATTGGGAGGATGCCATGAACCTTATTAGACACCAATTAAATCAGAGGCCTACCTGATTCACCCCCAAAGGCTTTCTAATCCTTGTGTGAGGAGAATAGTAATCTTCCCAAGAAACTCATCATATCGTTCCATCCTTGCGTGCTTGGAACTAGATAATACAACATTGCTTGATCCATTGCATGGTCAACTGTGGTCGTATTCTGATTAGCTCTTGGATGTGTGCCTAAGTCAATGAGCAAGGGTTTTCTAGTTACATCATTTCCTTAAGATATAAAGTTCTTGTGCATGTATTCAAAGTTACAAACCTAGTGAAAACATCTATTTGAACATACACAAAGTCAGAATTACAAGTTCTTTGCCAAAGAGATCATCTGTTGGTTTTCCTACAAGATTGCTTTGTCTCTTGTGGGGATTGTTTGTCACAACTTCCCAAATCTAGATATCTGTTCAAAATCAAGCCAAGGTACACTTACCATAGTCACTTCCTAGCTTGAATTCTTTTAGTATTCAGAAAGTGAAGATATTTTGGACCCATGACCGATTCAGTAAAACACAAGAAAGATAAGCTACCAATGCCCTGTGTATATCGAGAAAAGAAGGTAGCTGAAAGAAAGCTCAAAGATCACCAACCCATTATCATTGCAGCCCAAGAAGAAGAGAAATGCCAAGCTAGATTAAATAACATAGAGTACAATGCAAGGATTAAGCAATTTGCCTTTCGAATCTGAGTTGACCATCGATTTGTCAGGCTAGAAAGTGAAGACTAGTAGGCTCAATCTCCTTTGCTTCCAAAATCTTCAAATTTGTCTCAACATCCCTTCACCTTGATAAATCCCATAGGTACATTCATCATCCTCTTAGGAAGCATCATTTAGCATCATCTCCTATCCAAAACCCAAATCATCATCCTAGATCCTCATCATATCCAAAGACTCTCTTTGAGTTGCCCAGACCTTATCCTAAGAATCAAGATCTCAACCACACCTGTATGACTAAGCCTTGTCTAGGGTAGCTAATACTTACTCTTGAGGACCTCATCATCTCAACCCAGAGATTGATCTACACTAGTAAGGATCCTGTCATCCAAAGATCACAAGTCTATATGAGGACGATAATCCTACATATTTTGATCCCACATCAGGAAAGGTAGCTCATCTGAACCCTTAGCACATCATCAAAAATCTCTCATCACCCACAATCCCATACCTAGGCTATCACCAACCCCTTCTAGGCCTAAGATCCTCATCCCCAGCATTCTTTAGTTATGCCTGCATTCTCCCTCATCTTAGGACTTTTGCATTTTCATGCCTGTTGAGACACAATCAAAGAAGTAGAAAGGAATGGATCCCAACCAAGCCACTAGTTCAATAGACCCAAACAATCCCATTGGAAGGATGGTAATGTATGATCCCCAACCACTAATGGTTCAGAATGTGTGGGAAGATCCCAACGAGACACCTACCACCAACTCCATCGAAGCTTTCATGTGTCTTCTAGGACACATGCAAATGGTGAGCACAATCATTACATAGAACCATCTTGCCATCTTGGAAAATTACGCACAGGAGGCTACTCCCATTCACCTATACCTATGCCCTTTTGATCCCACAAAACCTATCCATATCTCCACCAACATCGACCCCTATGTCATCTAACAAATCCATGATCCAACCATGCAAGTATCCCATACAACGTCGCCTATCCCACATCTCCTACAAATTGGTGCAACAATTTCTACAAGTACCCCTCTTTCCATCATGGGTGCACCACCCCCACCTACTTCCGCGTAGATAGCCACACAATCACAAGCATCTGCACAAGCACCCCCACCCCCCACACAAGCTGCCACACAAATGATACCTGCACCCGCTACAAGCCAAGCTTTTGCATCGTCGTCCCTTGCATAAGGAGCAACACAAGTCACCCCACCTACATCTACCCAGTCTATTACACAATCTCATTCTGTGCAAGTTCCACCTCCCACATTTATTGCCAACATGCAGGCCCAACAAGTCACCTTCACAACAAGTATGCCACTCATGGCATCCCAAAATCCTCCACTTGCATCACAAACTCCCATTTTCGCTCCCACATTCATAGCAACATCCACATCACAACCCTTGGCAGGGATTGGCACCTCTTGGAGCCTCAACCAAGTACAAATGCAATCGATGGGAATACCTACGTAAGGACACCTTGATCAAACAACTCACCAGCAAAAAACCTTCCCCCAAGCAGCACATCAACCACCACCACCACCTTTCGCTACATCTTTTCCTGCATTCACCAACTATTTATATTTGCCACCAGTTACTCCACAAGCTCCCTTTCCACAATCACAACAACCTGGCTCTACCCATCTTACTGGTCCCCTCACCCAACCACTTATAGTGCACACCCAAGCCTCCATTCCTTCTTTCAATAATGCGGGCATGCATCCTTCATATGTTGGCCAAGCCTAACACCAGTCCCAACAACAACCCTTCTACCAACCTCCTCCACAAAAATAGTACTTCTCGACACAACAACACAACCCTCTAATCCCACAGCAACAAGCCACTCCCTATCCTAGACAACTGCATGCCTCAACCTTGCATCAACAATATATCACTCGACAAGCTATCCAAAATCCATTTCAAACAACCTTTCCTATTGAACAATCCCCATACCCAACATCATAGTATCCTCCACATATCCCACCATATTCACCCGCACCATCAGATCCATTTCCAATGGGAGTGCCCACCCCAACACCTATCAATTCAGAATGGGAAGAAATAAAGAACACCCTCAAAGAACTCAAGGCTGGCACTGAGAATAAAGCATTCAAGTTTGAAGAAGTTTGGCCATACCCTTTCGACAGATCAATCACATCACTCCCCTTCCCCAAATATTTTGAAACACCCAAATTCGACAAGTATCGAGGAAAGGGAGACCCAGTCAGCCACATCAAGGAGTTCTACATGGCATGCCAAGAAGTAGCACACAATGACGTATATCTCATGTGGCTTTTCTCCAAGAGTTTGGGAGGAACCACCATCGAGTGGTTTTATGAAATACCCTATGGATCTATCTTCACATTCACAGAACTCTCAGAGAAATTTATGGCCCAATATGCCCATAATATTGAGAACAAGCTCTCCTTGCTAGACCTATGCAATGATAAGTAAAAGGGAGGTGAAACCCTAGCCAATTATCTACAAAGATGACATAACCTCACCTCAAGGTTATCATGTCAACTGCTAGAAAAGCACCTTACCAAGATATTCATTGATAATTTGCATCTTAAGTTATCCCATTTCATGCACATGAACTGCATACAAACTTATCAGGACATAAAAGGAAAGGGGATGGATATTGAACAAGGTCTTTTGGATGATGGTGCCATTAAGCATTACAAGGAGAGCTCCCAAGACAAACCTAACAATGACCACTCCCACTACTGGAATAAGAATAAAAATGTGGTCACAAACAGAGCCACAGAAACTAGGCACGTCCAAGTTGTTGTAGTCGGTCCCAATCCCCCTCCCTCAATGTACCAACAAAAAGCACCCGTGTACCAGCAACAAGCACCCACCTATCAACAATCGCCTTGTCAACCCCCCATTAATCAAACCAACACCATATCTGTCACCTAAGGATAGAACAAGTCTTGTGTTCAGAACAATCAAAAATGCACATTTACGCCCCTTGGAGAACTCCTAGATGTTATCTTCCGCCACATGGCCAGTGCAAACTTGTTTGTGTATCTGCAAACCTAGGCCTTTGACAAGTCAACACCCAATCTATCTTGGTACAAGGATAATGAGTATTGCAACTATCACCGTGTTAAGGGACACACCACTGTGAAGTGCATGAAACTCAAGCACTATGTCTAAGGCCCCATCGATAAAAAGGAGATCATAATTGACGCACCTCCCCAGACATCACCAAATGCCAACTTGTAAATCTATCAAAATGTGTTTCCTAAACACAATGCAAGAAAGAATCAAACCAATGCTAACCCTCCCCCAGACCAAGGCAAGGGTAAACAAGGCAACCATGGTGATGGGAAAGATTATACCATGGCCTACATCAACTACGATAAATTTGTTGGTTGCATCTCCCAGGTCAAACCAACTATGAATGTAATCCATGTCAAAGGTGATGACAGTCAATGTGATGTTACTACCCGTAGAGGCCAGATATCTATTTCTGGTGCTAGTACTACAACTATCCCCAATGCACAGTACAACCTCCTAGAACACCTTGGGAACATGCCTGCACAAATTTCCATCATTGACATCCTCTGTACATCCCCCCTTCACTAGGAAGTCCTCAATAATAACCTCCAATAAACCTGTGTCCATGTGGACATCAACACCATTCAATTTAAGAACCTTGTAGGGCACCTATCCATGCCTTTTACCCTCTCCTTCCAGCCATTCGACATGCCATCCATTGAACTGAATCACAATCTCCCACTCTGTATCACCATCATGATTAATGACTTCGTTGTAAAAAGGGTCATGATAGATAATGGTTTAGCCCTAAATCTTTGTACATTAAAGTTCGTCTAGCAAGTTGGTTTCATAGAAGCGAACATCTCTCACGATGTAATCACCATCAAGGCTTACAACAACGTAGAGAATACTTCCAAAGGTACTATTTTGTTTCCTATCAAGATTGGCCCCATCACTCAAGACACCATATGCCATATTGTTGATCTTGATCTCCCCTAAAACATCCTCCTTGGTCACCCGTGGATCCATTCCATTTAGGCTATCCCCTCCACCTATCATCGGTGCATCAAATTCTCATATCAAGGCACTGAAATCACCATCCACGTAGACCCCCAGCCTTTCACATATTGTCATGCGATTGAAACTTCATTCCCCCACTCCACCCATTATCTTGGAATTGAAATTAGTACATATGTCACCAGTTCTTCCCGATCCCACTGCGATCCAAAAACAATCTTGGCCTCCACTCTCTCCTCCTTCAGGATCAACAACAAGGGCTGTGGAGAATATAACCTTATTTATTCCCTTGCACTAGGGGCTCTCCCCCTAGACCCTCACACTCAGGGATGACCTTGTCATCAAACCAAGGCCCCTTAGGAAGGCCCCAAGATCAAGACCCTGGGCTCATCTGCCTTTGTCTCCAATGGAATTTTGAATGGCCAAGAGCTGGCACCTGATATTAATCAATGGTTGTATAAGGATCCTCTAACTCCTGATACTAAGTTCCTCAGGTAATTCAAAGATAGATATCCTATACCACACAAATGGGCCACTGAATAATGGGATTATTAAGGAGGTGGCTAGGACCCAATGAGTTTGGAATGAAAGACCCCATGGAAGCATCCAAAAATCCACAAAATCGAGGCCTCAGTTTTAATACCCCTCGCTTGCATATACGAGGGCCTGGTGTCGTGATTGGGGGCACTAATTCACCCAACATGACCCTTTTGAATATCCAAGATGAAATTGTGGAAGTTGAAGATGTCCCAGAAGAGGAATAAAAATGATCCTACGATGATATTTTTGACAAAAAAACCTTCCTGGGAAATTATGTCCTTTGCCAACTCGCCATCAAACTCATTGACCTCCCCCTCATTCACCCCAACCTCATAAACTGGGACCAACCGAGCATGGTACACATCAATGAGTTCTGAAGCGAGGCCGCACTCCTAAAATTCATGGGCACCATAGATCCACAATCAGATTGGGGGCAAGGCTCAGCTGAAGTTTATCAACTTAATCCCAAGGGATATTTTGGGGAAGAGGAAGTCTCTAGTTGCAAAATTAAAAATAAAAAAGAAAATAAAGAATCCCCATGTGAAAACCCCTCTGGGGCACATCCTGATTAAAAAATAGTAAAAATAAAGGGTGTATCCTCTAGTGAAAACCTCTCTAAGGTGCTAGAAGATGGAGACTTGCCTCTTCCTCCTATCCAGGATTACAGACTTGAGCAGTCACCTATCATCATTGAGGAAACCAAACCAGTCAACTTGGGCACAAAAGAATGTCCAAGAATCACCTACATTGCAACATCTTTAACAGAGGTGAAGAAATGGCTCTCACTGCACTACTCCAAGAATCCACTACAAACTTTGCATGGTGATAGGCACATATGCCTAGGCTTGATCCAAATCTTGTTGTGCACAATCTTTTCATGGATCCCAATGTCAAATCAATCAAGCAGAAGCTAAGAAAAATGCATCCAAAAGTGGCCTTGTTAGTAAAAGAAGAGCTTGAGAAACTTCTCCAAGACAAGATAATCAGAGCCATCAATTATTCAGACTGGATTTCCAACATGGTACCCATCACCAAACCCTTAGGCAAAATAATAATCTGCACAAACTTCAGAGATCTCAATAAGGCATGTCCGAAAGATGATTTCCTGCTTCCCAACATAGACATGATCGTAGATCTCATAACTGGTCACGAGATGCTGTCACTAATGGATGGTTTCTTAGGATACAATCAAATCAAAATAGCTGAGGTAGACTAACACAAGATAGTGTTCACCACACCATGGGGCACATTTTTTTACAATATGATGCCATTTGGGCTCAAGAATGTAGGAGCTACCTATCAAAGAGCGATGACCACAATCCTTCACGATATGATCCATAAGATTTTGGAAGACTATGTTGATGATATCCTAGAAAAGTTTAGAACATGGTACAAACACCTGAATATCCTTGAGAGTGTGTTCAATCACCTACATCAGTATGGCTTAAGACTGAACCCAAAGAAATGTGTCTTTGGCGTTACATCCAAAAAGTTGCTAGGATTCATCGTATCCAGACGAGGCATAGAGATAGACCCAAAGAAGGTGAAGGCCATCACATAAATGCCTCCTCCTAGGATACTCAAGTAGTTAAGGAGCCTACAAGGAAAGTTTCAATTAGTTCAAAGATTCATTTCCCAACTAGCAAATAAGTGCCAACTATTCACGCATATGTTGTGAAAAGACACTACCTTCAAATGGGATCCCATATGTCAGCACAGCTTCAAAAACCTCAAGGAATGCCTAGAAAACTCATCTATTCTTGTACTACCAATGCCAGAAATGCCCCTAATTTTGTACATATCCACAACTACCACAACAGTGGGGGCACTCCTAGCCCAACTTGATGATAATGGAAAAGAGAGGGCTATTTACTATATTAGTTGTACTCTGGTAGGCTATGTGTTGAACTACTCCCCCATGGAAAAGGCATGTTTAGAGGTGGTCTTTTCCATGCAAAAACTTCATCATTATATGCTCAGCCACACGGTGAAGCTAATTTCAAAGGTTGATCCTATAAAGTACCTCCTCTCAAGAACCATACTCACTAGATGAATGGAAAAGTGGGTAATGCTACTCAGTGAATTCAACATCTAGTATGTCGATCGAAAAGCCATCAAGGGATAGGTTATCATAGATCATCTTGCCGAAGCACCCTTGGTCGACGCATACCCTCTTGTGATGGAATTCCTAGATAACACCTTTGTATGGTCGAAGAACAACCCCTATAGAAGCTATACTTTGATGGATCATACACATCACATGGATCAGGGGCAGGGATACTTTTTGTGACCCCTCAGGGTGACTACATCCCCAAGTCTTGCAAATTGGGATTCCAATGTACCAATAACATTTTAGAGTATGAAGCCCTCATTGCAAGCCTCAGAACAACTATCCATTGGAATATCATGAAGTTACAAGTATTCAAAGATTCTCAATTGATCATCAAACAGGTCCTCGATGAGTTTCAGACAAAGGATGACAAACTATTACCCTATAAAGAGCTCATGGATAAGCTCAAAGAACACTTTGTCAGCATACAATTCATAGAAGTGCCAAGACTCCAAAACAAGGCAGCCGACACTATGGTGACCATCAGGTCACTATTGGAAATCCCCCATGATGCTACATAGTATGAGTTTCTAGTTGAGCAGCTACACACACCCGCTTACGAGAACACTGACTTCAACATGGTATGCATCTTGGTTGGTCCCAAGTCCCCATGGTACCACGATATTCACACTTACCTAAAAAATGGTATCATATCTCCTCACCTCACCAACACCCAATGCAAGAACCTCATTCATAGAGCATTCCGCTACATTCTTGTAGCTAACACCCTATATCATTGTGGGTATCATAATGTCCTCACCTGATGTTTAGAATCGAACGAGGCTGCCTTAGCTTTACAAGATGTTCATGCTAGTATTTGTGGTGCTCACATGAGTGGCATCATCCTTGACAAGCAACTACTTAGAGTTGGGTATTACTGGCCGATGATGGAGCATGACGCTTGCGAATTTGTAAAGAGGTGCCTATAGTGCTAGTAGCATGCTAATTTGATACATGCACCAACGCAAGATCTACATCCCATTGCACCTCTGTGGCCGTTCTCATGTTGGGGTTTTGACCTTGTTGCCATGATTACACCCCATTCCTCTGACAGACACAAGTATATCATCACAACCACTTGTTAGTGAATAGATTTGTCTTCCAGGAAAATAGTTATGAATTGACCCTAAAATACCAAGACAAGAAGACTCAACTAGCACTAATAGTTGGGTCACTTCGCCATTGGAAAATGTAAGTGCCCTCTGAATTATCTGGGTACAGCTCCTCGTACAAGATTTCCAATGAATCAGTTAAACTACAATTGATAATGCTTTTAACCTGAAAGCAAGAAAGGCTTAAAAACATCTACACGTAAACACAAAATAGATGTGGAGAAACTAACTAACTGAAAGGAAATAATAAGTAAATGACACAAAGTTCATTTACCCAATCGTTACATTACAAAATAAAATTAGAAAGAAAGATGAATTTTTCTTTCCAAAAACATAAATAACTGTAGCTCAAAGTCCAAATGATAATCGTGGCAATAAGTATATGTATCAAAACTACATTTCGAGATAACCAAGATAATGCAAAGATTAACATTGATCAAAAAGTTAGCATGCAAACTCAAAGTTTTAATATACTAAGCTTCCTCCTCTAAATACAATAAAAAAACATAGATTTTGTTGTCTGAAACACACACAAATCACTATCTGGAAAAATATCTCCCCTCCCGTGCATTACAATTTCAAGAAGAAAGATAACCCCTCTCCCTGTAGCACAAAGTCTACAGAAAAAGATAACTCCCTTGTCTCTTTGTTATTTCTAACTATCCCTTGGTAGCACACAGTCTGTCGAAGAAAAAGCTAAAAAAAAATTGGAACCCCTTTACCATGTTTCTATGATCTATTTATCTTCTCTATTGTCATTGATCTTTTTCAGTTATTAGAATAGTTGATTCTTGTGACTTAACTGTTTGACTCCTTCCTTTCATCTTTTCTTGATAGCTTTATTTCTTTGACTTTTATGGCATTCACCTTTTAAAGGTTTTTCACTTAATTAAATGTCATTTCCCAAAAACCTCAAGAATACAACTCATGAAAATAAATATAAGCACTAATGCAAGTGACTAGACAACACAGATGGAATGTGTTATGTTTGAAAGACCAACATGCACTTGACAAGTGGCATGTGAAGAAAAAGACAGTTGCATCATTTTTTGGACTCCTGCACATCGGTGGCATCTTTTTAAGGTGTTGAATGAGTTGGGTGTACTCGGGCTTGCATTATCTTGAAAGTGTAGAAAGCGGGCCTGCAAGTATGGCAACATTAAAAAGTTTGATCGCAACGTAGAAGATCTTACCACCATGTATAATCTAAGATGGTCATTGTTCATAAAAAATAGTGCACTGCTAGGCATCAGAACTATGATAATTTTGGCATTTTACAAATTAATTAATCTATTACTTCCAGCACATGTAGTCACCATCAATGATCTGTGCACCAAATTGTTCATTGAACTTGAGCATCCTCAATACTTTCTACATGATGAGTTGCCATGGTTTGTTTATGAGTGTTGTCATTTCCTATAATAATTTCTTATGATATTGGTGGGGATATTCAGATGACTTGGAGCTTCATTCTCAAACTATTTACATACTTTCTTTAAATAGACCTCTTGAATACAAACTATAGGAACATGGGTCTGTTCTATTACTGTATTCCTGCATTGATATTTTGTCAAGCATTTGGCATCTACAATATCCATACACTTTTCCTTTTACTTTGTCTGTGAGCTTTGTTGAAAATCGTATAGCCTTTTTCTTTTCTGATTGATATGGTGGGCTCTTGTTGGCAATACATGAAGTCGATGCTTTCCTTTTATGCATCTAAGTTCATCCATTCGGGCATTTTGTCAAACAGTTCACATAAACTATCGATGTTCCTACATATTGAATTCAATAAAAGTCGACCAATTCTGCCACAATGGACCCCTCATTCCTTCATCCTCGATGATTGATAGTGTATTCAATGCCACTAACATTCACAATAGGACCCGGTCTCCTCCACCTATCCATAGAAACTCAAAATTTAATGACAAGAAGAATATATCACTTAAGATTGGATATATTTTGTATTGTAAAGACTTTCCATCAGACATGGGTATGAATGATATAGCTTTTTTTGCAGGAGCATGCTTCAAAATATGGATACAATTTTGGGCCGAAGAAGGGTACTCATATGCTTTGCTCTAACTGGTCCATGAAGCTCCCCCATCGATCTCTCTTTAACTTGAACTCCGCATGCTTCAATCAGTAGGTTCCTTCTATATGCCCATCGAGCTTGAGCATACTGTCAAACAGTTTGATTATACCCCCTGTATACTCATTTTCCCTTACATTGGAAACTTGATGAGGCATGGACTCTCATTTCGAATAGAGACTCAGGGTCACTGAATCTCTGAAGCTGTATTTGAAGTGAAATCACCAGAACTTTGCAAAATTTGAACTTGCTAAACCTCGCACCGAGATGACTCAAAGTAAACCATTTAAACTTGCTTCCACAAATTGAACCACTTCAAATTGCTTTGAACTTAGTTCAAAGAGGTTCAAGACCCTACACCAAAAGCTTAAATACCAGGGTCTATATGGGTACCAACATGGGCTCTAACTGTGGGGCTATTTTTGGCACAAAAATAGAGAACTCCAACAATATTCAGGGAAAGATAAGTGCCTTATCCATTGGGTGAATAGAGTCACTAAGAAAAGGAAAACCAAGAGTTGCTTGCATAAGGGTGGAGGGGAGTAGGGCAAAGCCAACCAGCCTAAACACCTAAACTACCAGCAAGCTCAAAGCTTGTACATTATTCAAACTAACACTACACACACCAAAAGAATATTTACAATATATACAAAGGAAGGAAGAGAGACTACCACAGGAACCAGAAGTAAGAAGAGTTCACATGAATCCATTTACCAATTGGGAGAAATAGGAGCCTTTCCACAATAGCAAGCCATGTCTCACTGGAGCAGCTCCAAACCATTACCTACTAGCAACTTCTTCAATGCCAAACCTCGAGTTAAAGGTACATATAAATATGCTGACCAAGCACTCCTTCCCAAACAACTATAATTCATCATAGCATTCTTTTTCCCTCGAGAATTGATCTTCCACATTCATCAGCCCAGATTTCATTTCAAATTGAAAAAAATGAACTGTAGAAATTTCTTCAAGAAAGGGTGCATGATATCCGAAAATTTTGTCATCAAGACTCACCCTTTGCATTCCATTTTTTTCTCTCCCAAAGTGTCATCACATTTTCCAGCATTACTTCCATAACCCAAATCAGCAAAACTACGTATAGAGGAATGAAAAGAGGATTTATTTATCAGTATTTCATTTTCAACTTGATCTGGATGGATACTTGAATCATTCCGAGAGAAATGATCTAGTTTGAGTGATGATAGAAATTTGTGTATAATGTCTTCGTCTTCATTGAGAAGGGTATCCTTCAACACATTAGCTAAGTCACTAGTAGGTTGGAAGTCAGCTTTATACCTCCTTTTCTCAAATAGAATTTCAGCCTGAGATGCTTTAGCCAAAGGTATCTTTACCTCATCATAACCACAAATTTCATTTTCAAATTGACAAGATTTCTCAATGGGCTGACCACCGATTTCACAATGGGACAGATTACTTTCAGCCTTCTCATTAAAAATAAAAGATTCAAAATCCAGTGACATGGTGCCAAAACTTTCACAAATAGAAAATTTTGAAGCAAGAAGACTATTATCAGTTTCAAATCTAAAGCTTTCTAAATCCAGAGGGAAAAAGGATTTGAATGCACCTTTATCTATGTGTCCTTGAGCACCATCATGTTCATTAAAGATTGCATAGTTGCGAGAGATGAAATAAGATGATATTACTGGAGGTCCCTCATCTTCAACTATCAGCTCTTCTTTCAGCCTTGCCACCTTTCCTTCATACTCCTTTAGATCCTTGAGTTTGTGGAATCGTGCACAGAGGCTACTCCACAAAAGATTCTCACATGATCATCTTCCAGACTGATATTTTCTCTGACAGCCGGAGAGATACTTTCTTTGAAATTATCCAAGAACTTGTCCAACACTTTGTCATGCATTGGATAAATTTCCATAAGGGTAGGATTAGGCCTTTTCTTGATCACGATCTTTCTGGTCTGCATGATGAATTAATAGAGTCACTAAGCCTGCATATACATATATAATATACAAACTAAGGAAATAAATTTAGCATTGATCTTCGATTTGATCCCCAGTAGAATCACCAAAAATATGTTAGTGAACAAATTTGTGTTCTAGCAAAATAGTTATGAATTGACCCTAAAATACCCAGACAAGAAGACTCAACCAACACTAACAATTCGGTCACTTCAAATTTAAGTGCCCTCTGAATTATCCAGTTACCTCCCCCTACAAGATTTCCAATGAATCAGTTAAACTACAATCGATAATGCTTTTAACCTAAAAGCAAGAAAGGCTTACAAACATCTACATGTAAACATGACATAGATGCGAATAAAATAACTAATTGAAAGGAAATAATAAGTAAATGACACAAAGTTCATTTACCCAATCATTACATTACAAAATAAAATTAGAAAGAAAGACGAATTGTTCTTTCCAAAAACATAAATAACTGTAGCTCAAAGTCCAAATGATAATTGTGGCAATAAGTATATGTATCAAAACTACATTCCGAGATAACCAAGATAATGCAAAGATTAACATTGACCAGAAAGTTATCATGCAAACTCAAATTTTTAATATACTAAGCTTCCTCCTTTAAATACAATAAAACAACATAGATTTTGTTGTCTGAAACGCACACAAATCACTATCTAGAAAAATATCTCCCCTCCCGTGCATTAAAATTTCAAGAAGAAATATAACCCCTCTCCCTGTAGGATAAAGTCTATAGAAAAAGACAACTCCCCTGTCTCTCTGTTATTTCTAACTATCCTTGGGTAGCACACAGTCTATCGAAGCAAAATCTAAAAAAAAATCTGGAACCCCTTACCATGTTTATGTGGTCTATTTATCTTCTCTATTGTCGTTGATCTTTTTAAGTTATTAGAATAATTGATTCTTGTGACTTAACTGTTTGACTCCTTCCTTTCATCTTTTCTTGATAGCTTTATTTCTTTGACTTTTATGACATTCAACTTTTAAAGGTTTTTCACTTAAATAAATGTCATTTCCTGAAAACCTCAAGAATACAACTCATGAAAATAAATATAAGCACTAATGTGAGTTAATGGATATCATAGATGGAATGTGTTATGTTTGAAAGACCAACATGCACTTGACAAGTGGCATGTGAAGAAAAAGACAGTTGCATCATTTTTTGGACTCCTGCACATTGGTGGCATCTTTTTAAGGTGTTGAATGAGTTGGGTGTACTCGAGCTTGCATTATCTTGAAAGTGTAGAAAGAGGGCCTGCAAGTATGGAAACATTAAAAAGTTTGATTGCGACCCTGTCATGATGCCACTAGATACAAGAAGGTATGTTCAGGAAATGCAAGCTGATTCTGCACATCTTAGATTAAATGAGATGCATTCTTTCAAATCGGGTGTAGAAGATCTTACCGCCATGTATAATCTAAGATGGTCATTGTTCATAAAAAATAGTGCACTGCTAGGCATCAGAACTATAATTAATTTTGCCATCAATGATCTATGCACCAAATTGTTCCTTGAACTTGAGCATCCTCAATACTTTCTACATGATGAGTTGCCATGGTTTGTTTATGAGTGTTGACATCTCCTATAATATTGGTGGGGATATTTAGATGACTTGGAGCTTCATTCTCAAACTCTTTATGTACTTTCTTTAAATATACCTCTTGAATACAAACTATAGGCACATGGGTCTGTTCTATTACTGTATTCTTGTATTGATATTTTGTCAAGCATTTGGCATCTACAATATCCATACACATTTCCTTTTACTTTGTCTGTGAGCTTTGTCGAAACCCGTATAGCCTCTGTCTTTGCCAATTGATAGGGTGGGCTCTTGTTGGCAATACATGAAGTTGATGCTTTCCTTTTATGCCTCTAACTTCATCCATTCGGGCATTTTGTCAAACAATTCACATACACTATCGATATTCCTACATATTGAATTCAACAAAAGTCGACCAATTCTGTCACTATGGACCCCTTATTCCTTCATCCTTGATGGTTGATAGTGTATTCGATGTCGCTAACATTCACAATAGGACTCAATCTCCTCCACCTATCCATATAAACTCAAAATTTAATGACAAGAAGAATATATCACTTAAGATTGGATACATTTTGTATTGCAAAGACTTTCCATCAGATATGGGTATGAATGATATAGCTTCTGTTGCAGGAGTGTGCTTCAAAATATGGATACAATTTTGGGCCAAAGAAGGGTACTCATATGCTTTTCTCTAACCTATCCATGAAGCTCCCCATAGATCTGTCTTGAACTTGAAGTTTGCATGCTTCAATCAGTAGGTTCCTTCTATATGCTGATCGAGCTTGAGCATATTGTCAAACAGTTTGATTATACCCCCTGTATACTCATTTTTCCTTACATTGGAAACCCAATGAGGCATGGACTCTCATTTCAAATGGAGACTCAGGGTCACTGAATCTCTGAACCTGTATTTGAAGTGAAATCACCAGAACTTTGCAAAATTTAAACTTGCTAAACCTTGCACTGAGATGGCTCAAAGTAAACCATTTAAACCTGCTTCAACAAATTAAACCACTTCGAACTGCTTTGAACTTAGTTCAAAGAGGTTCAAGACCCTACACCAAAAGTTTAAATATCGAGGTCTATATGGGTACCAACACCATTGAATACTTTACAAAGTGGGTGGAAGAAATTCCGCTCAGCTTAACTACTAGTGTCCAAATATCCAAATTCATCCTCTACCACATCATTTTCCATTTTGGCATCCCCTCCACCATCTTCAAAGATCATGACACTCCATTCAAAAACCAACATGTCAAATGACTATGTGACCAGTTCCACATCCACCAACGTTTTTCTAGCCCATATTTCCCACAAGGCAACGGACAAGTTGAGGCAACTAATAAAACCATCCTAAAAATCCTATAGAAAGTTGTCAATGATTTTGGTTGTGACTGGTACCTGCAAATCAATCCCGCCCTCTGGGCCTATCACACCTCATTCTGTACCCCCACGGACACCACCCCATACTCCCTGGGATGTGGTGCTAAATCCATTTTGCCAATCAAGGTCAAAATCCCTTCACTACACATGTCCATGAAGAATTACATCATAGATGAAGATTACCGTGTGGTATGCTTGACCTAGCTAGACATGTTAGATGAAAAGAGGCAACAAGCCTATGAACACCTCATCGTGTACCAAAACTGCCTCAAAAGGAGCTTCAATAAAAAGGTACACCCCTAACAATTCCAAGTGGGAGACATGATCCTAAAATAAAACCAAAAGGTACAAGCCAATCATGAGAAGAAAGGTAAGTTCAAGCCCACCTGGCTGGGTCCCTACGTGGTGACAACTTATTTTTGCTCCGATGCCTATTAGTTATCTACACCTAAAGGGGAACCCCTCAATGATCCTATCAATATCATACATCTGAAGCGGTTCTATGCTTGAACCATTTATGTGATCCTAGAAAAATACAAAAACAATAAAAAATCAATAAAAAATACAAAAAATAAAAAACAAATGAATGAAAAAAGTAAAGAGAAAACAACCGCCCAATGGTGAAAACCTGGCAATCAAGCACCTTGGGTAAGTATGTTGGTGAAAACTTGGAAACATGTGCCACACATAGTGGACTGTATCATCATCTATCAAACTCTCATTCCTCGATCAACATCGCTCATCATCCCTTGCCATCCCCCCGCTCTTCCATCTCACCCACCCTTGTTCCCAAGGTGTTATTCCCAGCATACTGGTAGAGGAGAACTACTATGCCACATCCTGAGCTTCTTGTATATATCAAGGCATGACCTACTCCCACACCAATGAGCTTTGTACGTAATTGTAACTTGTTGACCTATCCCAATCACCCGAGCTTCTGTAAATATCAGATGTATATAGTGTCCCCAGTTTGTACATATCATCTTATTTTCCTAGCAGTCATTTCAAACGTAAAACACAAGGCCCATCATGACCACAATATCATCAAATCTCCTCAGCAAGCATCCTGTGTCACTATGATTCTCCAAAATTCTCCATTTTCCCTCACCAATTCAATTTGCAGTCAAACCCACCAACCAGGTCCTTGTAGGATGCATCTTTCCTCCTGTCTAACCTAATCCCAACATCCACAGTTGGTTGATCTCTTTTGGAAAAGGACATCTTTTGGTTTTATAACATTGATTTTGTAAGGTTTTCTTGGATTTATCAGTTGGTTTTGATGTCTCAGTTGGCTTCCCTCCTCAAATTCACCACGATCCTTTATATCATGGTGTGTTGCGACATAGGATCTTTTTTGGGGCAAGGTCTTTTGTGTTCTTTTTGGTTTCTGCCTGTGATTCAGTTTGATGCGACCTAGGCATGGTCTACATGTGATCTTTTGGGTCACATGGTGCCTTTAGGAAGTATCTCTTGTTTGTGGGTTCCTTGGCATCATTTCCACCATGTTTCCCTTTGGGCACATGAGTGATGGTGGGGCAACCCTTGCGTGTCTTTTTCACATCAATTCTATGCAACACTAGCGACATGGCCTCAAGTTCCTAGTAACTTTGGCTAGTCCCTTCTGTTGCTATATCAAACTAAGTGCTCAAACTACATGGTGGTATTCCATTTCAGAATACCCCGCACTCAAGCTTCACCAAATATCCCCCCTATCACACTTCCTACCTAAAATGCCACATCCTTATCCAATCTCAAAAATCATCCTGAAAGATCCCAAAAAATATCATCCCTACATCCTTCTTTTCACCCATCCTTTCCCTCATAAACACCTCGTCATGATGAAAACCTATCCACCTCATTCACCCTTAGCCCACATTCCTAACTCATGGATTTTGAATGTGCAAAAACGCCCACCCTTTTTCACCATCCCATCTTCACCCCTCAGTCAGGGTTCAGTCAGGTAGTGATATGTTATGTCATCCATCCTCATCTCCCACCTTCTATCTCCCATCTACATTCGTATCCCCCCCCATTTTCCCACGTGCCTTTCATTTCATGGCACTATCTTAGGTCGCATGACCTCATTTTCATTCTCATCTCCTCACCCCTCATTGCATTCATTGCTTCACTATAGGTTCATTTTATCTTGTCTTAGGTTCATTTCATTATTCATTACCATTTAGATTCATTTTTGCATTGTTAATCCATTTAGATTCATTTTCATCTTGCATTGTTAATCCATTTAGGCTCATTTTTTGCACTGATTAATCCATTTAGGTTCATTTTTAATTTTGCATTGTTAATCCATTTAGGTTCATCCATTTAGGTTCATCTTACATTGTTAATTCATTTTAGCTTCGTCTTGCATCATTAGATTCATTCTCATCTAGGTTCATTTTTAACTCTTGCATTGCATCCATTGACTATCATTCAATCCATCATCATTCATTATCACATAGGTTCATTTTAATCTTGCATTGTTAGGGTTCATTTCTTATCTTTCATTAAGGCATTTAAGTTATCATATAGGTTCATTGTTATCTTGCATTGTTAACACATTACATCATAACATACATAAATTATCCATATAAAGCATTACATCACATCCTACCTCCACAAATCGTCATAACATGCATCTCATATAAATATATCACATCACATCACATATAAAGCACTTCGTACCTTGCATCACACACATGTTAGTCTCGCAACATATAGAAAATCATATCACATCCTGCATCATCCATGTTAGTACATCATAAATCCATACATTACACATCATATCCCACCTAGCTCATCATATATATAAATCATGGTACTGAATATTACAGTACATCCCAACCCAAAGAATGAAAGAATAAATGACTGTCTCAGTCCATGTCTATCCAAAAGTACCAAATATAATATACATAGGGACTATGTCCTCCATCAATAAATAACTACAAAACAAAAATATGGCTCATAGCATATCACTGCCTATTTGCCCCTCCTAAAGGAGGCTGCATATCAACATCATCACCCAAGGGGTCCACCTGTGATAGATCCTGTAATAACATCTACCTGCCCACTATGCCCTATGTACCAGTAATCTGCACATGTGTAGACATACGTACAACTCCTATATCCACCTCCATCCCTATCCCTAAGACCTCAACCTCTACCATTTGTACCGAACTGTCAGTCGACTGCTGTTGATTCTATGAGTACCCTGACTGATGGCTCCCTTGTCCTGGCTGTTGAGAAGTGCCAATCATGGACATGCTGCCCCCTGTCCTCTTGCTACCACCAGCCCTTGCACCTGAACTCCCACTAGCCCCTGACCCTATGACCAATGGGTAGCTTAGATGCCTGTAATGCTAGCGCCACTCAACTGGCACTGTTGCATGATACATGCCCCTGTATGAAACAATCTACTCGCTCATCCTGACAAGCTCTCTCTGGAGGTGGGATACCTCCCCTGATCACTCCTGTGACCCTCGTGCAACAATGTCTATTGTGCGCTGTTGGATGACCATGTCCCTCTCTCCCTATAGATAGTCTCGCACTGACCGTAGACCATCTCTCTCTCTCCCTTCAACTAGTCCCTCTCTACTAGTAGTGCATCCCTCTCCCTCCTCAATTGATCTCTCTCGTTGATCATCATCAACCCCTCATTTATAGCCTGTGCTAATCGCACTATCAGACTGTCCCGCTCCGCTATCAAATTGTCACACTCCCCTTGCACATCTTGGAGCATCTGACTAGTCTGATCATATTGATGTTGGGGCATTCTTGGGTCCTTGGTGAATCTACATGGTGGTGTGTTACTTGGTCGGTGTTACTCAGTTGCAGCTTTAACCGATGGTTTTGATTATTGAGAGAAGCTTGGTTGCTGAAGAAACTCAGTGAGACTTCTTGTGCTCGGTGGAACTAGTGCTAGGTAATGCTGTGTTGCTCGATGTTGCTTGGCTTGGTCGATTGTTTCACTGGTGCTTGGTTGTTTATCTAGTGCTCGGTAGTTCTGGTTTACTGAATGGAGTTCTTGGTGGTTTGGTTGGCCGACTTGGTACATTTAATGTTGGTATCTTTTGTTGTATTCTCCTATGTGGATTTGGAGGCTGACATGTTGAATTTATTATTTGTAAGGCTATTTGAGAGATGACTTGTATTGCATTTAATTTTTGTTTGTAGGAGTTAATTGTGTCATCTAGCCGACTTGTGGTTGATGATTAGTATTTATAAGATGTTTGGGTAGATGTTTTAGAGAGAATATCTGGGATCAGATTGGAAGTTCTGAGAGTGGATTTGGGAGAACCAGATAAGTGAAGTTGTGGAAAAGATCCTGTGAGATCTTGCAGATCAGATTATTATCTGATAGTTGTAATAGCATAGCCAGTAGTTGTTTACTTGGAGACAAGGAGATTTCTTGGAGGCTTGCAAGCTCAATTTTAGATTTGCTTTAGGGTTTCCATTAGCTGCTGATAGTTTCCAAAATTGAACTAGTTGGAGTTGTGTTGGATCTTGTTGATCTTGCAGAATTACTTCTTGATTGTAATTCGCCCTAACCTAGAAGGCCTTACAGCTGGGCATGTTAATGGAAAATATATTTTGAAATAGATCTAGTTGTGTTATTCTACTATGTTTTGAAGCTGCGAGGTTGGACTGTCCTCCATTGGATCCACCATCATTTAAGTTGGGTCAGGTGGTATCAAAGCAAAGGTTGATCTTGAGCTTAGTTGATCTTGTTGAGTGGAGGTTGATCTTGCAAGGGTTGATCCTACAAAATTGACCTTGTTGGTGAAGAGATCATATGATCTGGGTTGCAGATCTGTGACACTAAACTTGTGGAATCTTGGCCTGGTTGTTGGTGCGAGGTGGCAGGATTGTGATCTGACTTGCATACAACTTGGAGATTATCACAAGGTGGTCGGTGTAGGGTTTTTTTGCCTTGGGTTTTCTTATCTTTAAGGATGCCTCCGAGAAGATTGGACCCTAGAGTATTTTCGGATCTCTGTGATACTGTGGAATCTAGGGTTACAGAGAAGGTGAAATTTGATTTCAGATCAGAGATGGAGTTGATGAAGAATGACATGGTCCCTGAGATCATGAGAGCTATGATTGGTGTACCTTAGAATGTTGGTACTAAGGATGGTTATGAGGAAGCTACTAAAGACTTTGAAGCTTCTGGATCTAGTGGTGATGATCGGAGGGATAGATCTGGTGAAGACAAAATTGCTTAGTTGCATAGATCAGGAACTCGGTTAAGTATAGTTACTGAATGGAAGTTTCTACTTTCTCTGGTACTTGGAAACCTAAGAACTTGATTGACTGGATTGGTGAATTGGAATATTTCTTTGAGCTTGAAGAAATTGAAGATCCTCTTTGGGTGAGGTTAGCATAGACAAAATTGAAAGGACATGCTGCTCTTTGGTGGAAATAATTACAAAGAGATAGAGAAGATGAAGGTGAAATGAAAATCAATCGGTGGAGGTTGATGGTGAGTAAATTGAAAGCTACGTTCATACCTGCTGACTATGAGCTTGACTTGTTTAAGAAGTTGTAGAATCTAAAACAGAAGGATTTGACTATGGAAGATTATACTAAGGAGTTCTACAAACTTACTATTTGATCTGGACACAAAGAACTTGGTAAGGAAAAGGTAGCTCGGTATGTGAATGGTTTGAGATTCAATATTCAGGATGAGCTTGGTATGCTGAAGATTGATTTTGTTGAAGATGCTTATCAGTATGCTCTGAAGGTAGAAGATAAGTTAAAAAGGAAACAACACGGTAATCTCTAAGGGAAGGAAAAGATTGATCACTCGGTGAAGGATAAACTGACTGCAGAAGATGAACAAAAACTTGTAGAACTGAAGAAGAAGATAGGTAGAGTTATCTTTAAGGGTACTTGCTATAACTATGGTGAGGAAGGAAACTATTCTTTTGAGTGTACATAGAAGAAGCTTGGTGATCAACGGACTGTTGTGGTGAATGAAAATGTTGAGAATGAACCTGAATTTGAGAACTTGCTGGTTTGGTGAACATTACTCGGTAAAAAGGAGGAGCCTTGTCAGAGGAGTAACTTGTTCAAGACTCAGTGCAAGTCTAGAGGTAAACTTTGTGATGTTATTGTTGACAGTGGTAGTATTGATAACCTTGTTGCTGAGGACATGGTTCAAAAACTTGGTTTGAATAGAATGAGACATCCACATCCTTATAGGATTGGCTGGTTGCAAGATGATCATTCTCTGGAAGTAAGAGAACAATGCTTTGTTGATGTTCAGATTGGCCAGTATAAGGATCTTGTGTTATGTGATATTGTGGAGATGAATAGTTATCATATATTGCTCGGTAGACCTTGGCAATATGATTGCAGAGCTATGTATGATTGTGTAAAAAATGTGTTTACTATTGAGAAGGATGAAAAGAAGTTTTCCCTAATGCTTTTGTTCGATACAACACTCAGTAGGAGGAGTTTGAGTATTGATAGTTGAGTTGAGTTGGTGGATCCTGAAGGTATGGATGATCAGTTTGGAGAACAAACCTATGTGTTATCAAGGAAATACTTGAAAAGACAGAGGAAATTGAAGTGGAAGAGTATGCAAGCTGAAAAGTTGGAGGACATGTATGTGAAGAACCAGTTTGGGGTTTATGTACTAAATCTCAGAAGATGTTCTTCTCACATATGAACATCTTTTCGAACCTGGGGTGTCTGATGTAGGGGCATTCTTGGATCCTCGGTGAATCTACATGGTGGTGTGTTACTTGGTTGGTGTTACTTAGTTGCAGCTTGAACTGATGGTTTTGGTTATTGAGGGAAGCTCGGTCGCTGAAGGAACTCGATGAGACTTCTTGTGCTTGGTGGAACTAGTGCTTAGTAATGCATGTGTTGCTTGGTGTTACTTGGCTTGGTCAGTTGTTTCACTAGTGCTCGGTTGTTTCTCTAGTGCTCGATAGTTCTGGTTTATCGACTAGAGTTCTTGGTGGTTTGGTTGGTTGACTTGGTGCATTTAATGTTGGTATCTTTTGTTGTATTCTCCTATGTGGATCTGGAGGGCGATATGTCAAATTTATTATTTGTAAGGCTATTTGAGAGCTGACTTGTATTGCATTTACTATTTGTTTGTAGGAGTTAATTATGTCATCTAGATGACTTGTGGCTAATGATTAGTATTTATAGGATGTTTGGGTAGATGTTTTAGAGAGAAGATCTGGGATCAGATTGGAAGTTTTGAGAGGGGATTTAGGAGAACTAGATAAGTGAAGTTGTGGAAAAGATCCTGCGAGATCTTGTAGGTCAGATTATTATCTAATAGTTGTAATAGGAGACCTAGTTGTTGTTTACTTGGAGACAAGGAGATTTCTTGGAGGCTTGCAAGCTCAAGTTTAGATCTGCCTTAGGGTTTCCATCAGCTGCTGATAGTTTTCAGAACTGAACTAGCTGGAGTTGTGTTGGATCTTGTTGATCTTGTATAATTACTTCTTGATTGTAATTGGCCCTAACCTGGAAGGCCTTACAATTGGGCATGTTAATGGAAAATATATTTTGAAATAGATCTTGTTGTGTTATTCCTCTATGTTGTTCTGAAGCTGCAAGGTTGGACTTTCCTTCATTAGATCCACCATCCTTTGAGCTGTGTCACCTATGCCCCATGTAATGAGCCCAGGCACCCTGCTATATCATCCCCCCTCCTCCAGAAGACCCTACTCCTATAGCTAGTAGTGGCCTCGCTAGTGGTGGTAGTCTGGTCGGTGGTGATGGCCCTATGAGTACTTGTGATGCATGTACTTGTCCCCCCCTCCTCCATCTCCCCCACATCCACATCCATCCCATCTCCTCCCACCTTCTATCTCCATCTCCATCTCCTCATCTCCCTCTCCCTCTCCCTCCTCTCCTCCCTTGACCCCTATAAATAGGCGTTGCTCCCTCACTGTCAGGTAATCCTGATTTCCCCATTAGTCTCAGAGGTTGAAACCACTCATCATATGCCGGTGTGGTCCCCAGATCTGTAGCTCCACCCACCCAGTCCCAATGAAATGGCTGCATCACCCAATACTTAGCCAGTAACCTTGTCCTATCTTGTGCCGACCCAAACTCTGACACCCGCTGTCATGTGGCCCACTGGTACCACTGTGCTGCTCTGGGCACATCCTGTCTAAACCCAAACTATTGTGTAACCCCTTTTGACCTATACTGCTTGACAATATAGTCCCATCTCCCTATAAAAAATGTAGGCAGTAGGGCATATAGTAGCTCCCTATCATCCTCTGCCCATCGGGTGTGACCCAGATACGGTCGCTAGGTGATCCCATCTCGGATCTCATCCATTGTCTCCTACCAAAAGTTAGTGTCTCCACCTCTTTGGTATGTCACCAGATCTCCCCAATTGTAAGCCACAGGCTCCTTTGGCTGCTTGTCCTCTCGTCCTAAGGGTCGTAGCATGGCTATGTGCTCCCATGTTGACACCTATAGGAGAGAAGCAAAACCAAGCTCCTCGTGATGTAGGAGCATCCTAGGATTCTTGGCAATCCTGTATCAACCAAAAATATCTTTGTCTTTGAGGGTAGATTGTTGGTCTTGATCTTGGTTTAGTGGAGTTCTTGCTTGGTTTGGGAGACTGGTTGCTTGGTTTATGTGGTTACTAGGGTGCTCGGTCTCTAAAGAACACTCGGTGACTGAAGGCATTGGTTCACTGGCGCTCAGTAATAGCTATGTTGTTCGGTCATGCTTGGCATGGCCGGTTGAATGGCGCTCGGTTATTTCTTCTGTTGCTCGGTGTTCTTGCTTACCGACTGGATTATTTTTGTTAGATCGGCTTGGCCGACTGGTGCCTTTAATTTGGGTCACGCTCCTTAAGTTATGGATTGACCATCAGATGTGTGGGGACCTAGATCTGGCATGTTGCATTCTTCTATGTGGATCTGATGACCATTGGGGCCATCCTTTGTAGAGTTTATTTATTTTGTAAGGCTATGTGAGAGCCGACGAATGTTTTAGTATTTAATATTTATTTGTAAGATTTAATTATTTCATTAGCCGACTTGTGGCTGGGAATCAGTATTTATAGGATGCTTAGGTAGATGTTTAGGGATCACATTTATGGGAAGGAAGGTTAGTAGCCTATGAGATTAGGAGCAGGAAGATTGATTGGAAGTTTGAGTACAAGTTTAGATCTTTCCTAGGTGCCTACCAGTGTGCTGCCTGTTGTAGACTTGGACTAGCTGGATGCTGATGTTTGGGAAAAGATTTGGATCTTGTGAGCTCTTGTAGACAATTACTTTCTTTGTAATTGGCCATAACTGGGAAGGCCTTACAGCCCGACACATTGCATGTAATCGATGTTTTCATGAATAAAGACTTCTGTTTCATTATAGATCTGTTATTGTTGTTATGTATTTCCGCTGCATATTGGTTTGGCTGCAAGGTTGGTCAGTCCTTAATTGGATCCACCCACCTTGACTGCATTAGGTGGTATTAGAGTGAAGTTTGTTCCTGTTGGAGCTAAGCGGATCTTGTGTATCTATATCTTGATTTGAAGATGCCTCCGAGGAGAAATAGTGAGATATCTGAAGAAGAAGAAACTACTGGTGAATTCCTTCTTGATGATTTTAGGGCTTTGTAGAAACAAGTGAAAGAACTACAAGAGGAATTGAGAAAGAAGAAGCATACCTTAAAAGAGGATAGCGATGATGAATTTGAGGAAGATCATTTTGAATAAGTTGTCGAAGAAGTTAGAGATTCTGAGGAGAATCAAATTCTGAAAGCTATGTCTAAGATTGGGAAGAGACCTAAGATTAAAGTTTCTACATTTACTGGAAGCCTTAGGCCCGAAGAATTGATTGATTGGATCAATGATATTGATGAATACTTTGAGTATGAAGAAATAGAAGATCCTGATAGGGTTAGATTTGCAAAGACTAAATTGAAAGGTCATGCAAATATCTAGTGGAGATAAGTTCAGTTGGAAAGAGGTAGAAGAGGAAAAGAGAAGATCACTAAGTGGAACCAAATGGTTGACAAGTTGAAGAAGCAATTCATTCCAGTGGATTATGAATTGGACATGTTTAAGAAGATTCAAGCTTTGACGCAGACTAACAAATTGGTACAGGAGTATACCGAGGAGTTTTATAGAATCCTGATTAGGACTGGTCATTCTGAAGCTGATAAAGAGACGATTGCTAGGTATGTCTATGCTTGAGACCTAGTATTCAAGAAGAGTTACTTATTGTATGGATGACAACAATCGGTGATGCTTATCAGATGGCATTGAAGATTAAAGAGAAGTTGAATAGGAAGTATGAAGGAAAGAAAAACAATAGGAATTGAGGTGGTAAAACTAGTGAAGCAGTTGCTGAGAGTAATGTGACAGAGAATCCTAAGTCTGATGTGAGATCTAGCAGTGGTCAAGTTACTAAAAATGCTGGACAAAGAGGAAAGTGGAAGAATGAGTTCACCAGTACTTGTTATAACTGTGGTGAAGTTGGTCATAGAAGTTGGCAGTGTCCTAAGAAAAGAGTTGCATTAGCTGCTGAAGAAGACATTGAGAATGTTCCTAAGAAAGGTGAATGTCTTGTTACTAGGAGATTGACTACATGTGTTCCTGAACCGGTGCAAAGAAGAAATTTGTTCAGAACCTGATGTAAGTGCAAAGATAAGGTATGTAATGTCTTAGTTGATGGTGGCAGTTCTGAAAATTTTGTTTCAGATGAAATGGTTAGTAAATTGAATTTGGAAAGAAGGAAACATCCTAATCCTTATCAGATTAGTTGGATACAAGATGTTTCTAAGCTTAGAGTTGAAGAACAATGCTTGGTTAAGTTTCAGATTGGATCTTACCATGATGAGATATTATGTGATATATTATGAATGGATGCTTGTCATCTATTGCTCGGTAGACCCTGGCAATTTGACATAAATGTTTTGTTTGATGGTCGTACTAATACCTATGTGGTTAGACATGAAGGAGCTTAGCATAAGTTGATACCTTTACAGGAGATAGGGGTTAAAGGATGTGGAGTTATTAAGTATTATCCTTATGACAAACCTCAGGAGTAGAAGGTTAATGAACCTATTCCTATTAAGTCTAGTTTGGAGGAGAAGGAGAATGATATCTCAGAAGAGTTTGTTGAGATTAAGAAGAAGATGGTCTTGCTGGCAGAGATGGTTCAACAAATGGTGACATTTATGACACAAAGAGATGCAGATGATCCTAAGTTGGTTGAAGAGTCTGAGATGGATGAATTTTACTGAGACACTAAAGTGGTCGATAGTGGTCAGAGTCGGTTGCTATCTATTGCCAACCAAAGGGATAAACAAAGTGGAAGATAGAAGGACTTTCTACATAAGACAGTGAATGAAGTGAAGACTACTTGGAATGAAGGACAAGAAGAGATATGGGTGAAGAAAAGATTTGGCATACCTATTCTAAAGCCCTTGAGGCATTCTTGATTTCCTTATGAGAAAATATTTCTGACCTAGGGTGTTTGATGTAGGAGCATCCTAGGATTCTTGGCAATCTTGTATCAACCAAAAATATGTTTATCTTTGAGGGTAGATTGTTGGTCTTGATCTTGGTTTGGTGGAGTTCTTGCTCAGTTTGGGAGACTGGTTGCTAGGTTTGTGTGGTTATCGGGGTGCTCGGTCTTTGAAGAACACTCGATGACTGAAGGCATCAGCTCACTGGCACTCAGTAATAATTGTGTTTCTCAGTCATGCTTAGCATGGTCGGTTGACTGGCACTCAATTATTTCTTCTATTGCTCGGTGTTCTTGCTTACCAATTGGATTATTTTTGTTAGATCGGCTTGGCCGACTAGTGCCTTTAATTTGGGTCATGCTCCTCAAGTTATGGATTGACCATTAGATGTGTGGGGACCTAGATCTAGCGTGTTTCATTCTTATATGTGAATCTAATGACCATTGGGGCCATCCTTTGTACAACTTATTTATTTTGTAAGGCTATGTGAGAGCCGAAAAATGTTTTAGTATTTAATATTTGTTTGTAAGATTTAATTGTTTCATTAGCTGACTTGTGGCTGGGAATTAGTATTTATAGGATGCTTAGGTAGATGTTTAGGGATTAGATTTGTAGGAAGGAAGGTTAGTAGCCTGCGAGCTTAGGAGTAGGAAGATTGCTTGGAAGTTTGAGTACAAGTTCAGATCTTTCCTGGGTGCCTACCAGTGTGCTACCTGTTGCAGACCTGGACTAGCTAGATGTTGACGTTGGGGAAAAGATTTATATCTTGTGAGATCTGGTAGACTGTTACTTGCTTTGTAATTGGTCGTAACTGGGAAGGCCTTAAATTCTGGCACATTACATGTAATCGATGTTTTCATGAATAAAGACTTCTGTTTCATTGCAGATCTATTATTGTTATTATGTATTTCCACTGCATATTGGTTTGGTTGCAAGGTCGATCAATCCTTAATTGGATCCACCCACCTTGACCGTATTACCTCCCCATGGTCGTTGTCCTGTGATAGATAATCTGATGAAGATCCCTATACATCTCCACCAATATCAATGTCCCTCAGGCTATTGGGACTCCTGCATCAACAATCTACATGATCCCTAGGATTAGGGCCAACGTCACCCCTATCCCTCTAGTGTCTAGGGCAAGGTACCCCAACACTAATCCACACACGAAGAAGTAAATCTATTGTGCTGCTAGCACTACTACTACATGCTCTGCTAGGGATAACTACCTGTGATGCAAGACAAGTGCTACACCTGGCCCTAGTAGTGGAGCCACTTCCTACAGTTGTGTGCAGGTCCATGCTACCACCAGTGCACCTTGAATCGGTAGTTGAAATATTTGGTATAGATCCTCCAGAGTCACTATCATCTCCCTCATCGGTAGATGAAAAGTCTCAGTCTTCGAGTGCCAACGCTCATAGAGTGATGTCACCATCACCATGAACGTCCTCCTATGGGGCATCCACACCAAGTAGCCTAACTTGAGTCCATCCACCTGAGTCCACTCCACTAGTGTGAATTGCTCACCCACCAACAAGACCGAGGCATGTCACTCTCGGCTAATTAGCCTATCCAGGGACCACTACATCCAAATCAAGCCACAATGTCAGACTTTCTTCTATACCAAAACCTCCCTATTTTCTTGCATTCTTGCAAATTTTCCATTTTCCCGCGTTCCCGCAAATTTTCCTCTTCCCGTGTTCCCGCAGGGATTTCCTTTTCCCCATGATTCCTCCATCGCGGGATCACATTAGTTATTTTCCTCCTACCGATGTGGGAACTCATTCCCACATTGTGTGTCTACCCTCCCCCTAGCCCCTAAGAATGCCTTTTTTTGGCCCCCAAATAGTTTTTGGTCTGGGAACGCGGTCCCACAAAAACTTCTTGCAGGAATGCATTCCCGCCACAACTTTCCCCCACCCCCAAGATTTTTGCAATCTTGTGAAAAATCTTGTAACCCTATCCTTCCCCCCTCCCTAGCATTGTTTGCAGGAACATGTTCTTGCAAGTGTGGGCATGTTCCCACCAATCTCGCGCTCGTAGGAATGCTTGTTTTTGTCATAAAACATGTAATAAATGCTATTAAAACTCAATGAAATGACACATTTTTTGATCCTACCTATTGATCAAGAACCTAATGATCTTAGACACTCCGCACGACATCAGAACAGTGACTCGATCACCCTCTTTCTGTGATCTCATCCTCGCTTATCAAATCTCCAAATCTCAATTTCTAGGCTTCAAAGTGTGCAAATGACTTGATTTTGGCCCTCTCGGCCCTTATTAGGCCCTTTCAAGCCCTAATTTTTGCTCCCGAATGCCTTTTCACCTCCCTTTTTCTCCCCTCACGCCTATTCTTGCCACCCATTGCCTTTTTCATCTTTGTTTCCTATCTTCTTCCCCTTCTTAACCTACAACACACCTAACTCACCTTTTCCTTTCAAGATGCCGCAGACCCCTTTTCATTTTCCTGCCACCCTCTCGAGGGGGCATCACCTACTCTAACATCTTGACCCGCAAACTTGGGCATTTTTGCCATCTAGTCCATTCTTCATGTCATTTATTATTGCAAAAATGTCTTTGAAATAGTGTTATTTTAACACTATGTTGAAGAGGGACAAAATGTAGACACCTAAATTTGATTACATAATTTAGTAATCTTATTTAGTTCTCTCCTAGGGCATCCTATTAATTAAATATTATTATTTAATTAATTCATGTCATCCCCTAGTTAATTAATTTAATTAATTAACTATAGTCCAATTTATTATCTAAATGACAAACCTATAGTCTGATAATTAATTAATCCCCATTCTTCTATTAATTTAAATGGATACATTTATCTAATTAAATTAATTCATAAAACCCTTTTTCCTCTCATTTGGAATTAAATGAATATTTAATTCTAACCCTTAACCCTCAACTAAACCCATCCCAAAACTCCTAACATGTAGTTCATACTCAACCCAACCCATTCACCCATACTAATCCTTCTTAATTAGCTAATGACCCATGATTAGCTAATCAAAACCTCCACTCATTCTCTCTCCTCCCATCACATCCTCCTAAACCTCCCACTTGTCCCCAGGTGACCCCGCAATAGTGGGTTACCCTTTTTCAGACATGCTGATTTTTGCTGAAATAACACATTTTTAATAAAATATAATAATTTAAGCCTTGATAAGTTCCATTTGAAGGAATTAATTACAAATGGTTATCTCAAAGCCTCTTAGATAAAAAAATACATTGATATACCATCTATACTCCTCATTCATACCTACAATGGAGTCTCCTTCGTACCTATTAAAATGCTGACCAAAAATTACTTTGACCTTGTCTTTTGGCAGATCAAATGAATCCATTTGATAAACCTATCTATGTAGCAAGGTACTACTGAGAAAAATCTTTCCAATAATTATAATGTTAATATATAATAAGTTTATTATGACTTTGTATTTTTAGTTTTACTAAACATAGATATTTCACCGTATGTCTACCTCTATGTTGAACGCTTATGGAATAATAATAAATGAGAGAAAAAAAATTCTACAAAATATCTATGCCCTAGGTATTGAATTTCTCTTTCTATAAAAAAAATAAAAAATGAAATTGGACAAATACACGACAAGTTATAAGCTATGTAGTCAAGGTATGTCAAAATTACGATTTAGTCAACTTCAAACATTAATAAAATATGAAATAATTATGGTAATGTCACCAAGACAATTTCATACCCGTCGTATGGATGTTAAAAAACTAAATTCAAAAGAAGCACATTATATCTATTTTAGAAAAAAAGTTATGCGCTATGAAAATAATGTAACTCTTTGAAAATGACATTTTCAGCAACATACCAGTTTTCGCGGGAGAAAGAAAAAAATATTCAAATCAATTCAAAAATAAAAATAAAAAATATATTTAGAATCTAGATAGAAAATCCTAAAAGACTCTAATTCAGTTCATCTTCAGATTTCAAATGGTTTAACGACAATATGCATCCGAATTTGAATTTTTTTACAAAATGTAGAGTTCAATGTCTGTTCAGATAAAAAAGTGTAACTCACTATTGTGGGTTCACCCCCCTAATCCAAGGCTAATCACCTCCTAAATATTTGCACAATCATAATCCATGGATTAAGAAATCATAAGCCAACCCAAGTCAACCCCCATGTCACATCCTCACATCCCCCAATTCCCTCACCTCATGTCAACCTTAAATGCTCTTACATGCCTCTTACGCACTCCATCCTTCTCTTACACATTTCCCCCCTCTTACATCTCCTAAAATGGTCACATTCTGATGAAGGGTGCTCCCCTTAATACCACAAACACATAACAGAAATAGAGAAACAACAACAATATGCAAGAACAAAAAATTGGCTTCTTATTATCTCCACAAATGTGGAATTACAAACTTTCAGAATTACAATATGCAAAGCCACATGGGCATTCCCTTACAATATTCTGTAGGACAAAGCCTCGAACTATTACCTAGATCTACTACCCAGAACTATTCTGAACTGCCTAAGACAATAATACAGCCTTCCTTATATAGGCAATTTTCCACCGCCTGGGAAGGTTCCAGAATTTTAGCCAATAAGGCCGACCAAACTTAAAATTATTTGTATTTTACATTTCATTACATCATAGTCGGCTCAAGATAACCTTTGAAACCCGAACAGAAATTTTGAAGAAAATTATTTTCTGCCATTTCAGGTGGCCCAACTTTCGAAAACCATAAGTCATCACCAGTTGACCCGATCGGCTATTATAACCCCATTTCAGAAATGCCACGAAGCGCTCTACAGGCTTGACCCGCGCAAGCGCCCGTCACCCAAATTTTTGACCTCATCCAGGACCTCTAAAGCCTTCAAAATTGAGTTCAAAGTTTCTGTACCCTGCTGCCAATATCAAAAATCTTCAATATCTTCCAATATACAATTGATCTGGTAATGAAACTTTACTGGCAGACTTATATGACCAAAATGAACCTCCAAGAAAGAAATCAGATCATTCTGAGCACATACGAAAATTACCAAAAAAATAGTAACTTTCCATAAATAGCAGCTCTGCACAAAATAACCCTTATTGAAAATAAAAAAAAATAGAAATGTTTTTGGGTGATGTAAGATTGCTCTTACACCCAGGATGCTCCTGCATCAGACACCCGGGGTAATTTGAGAAGTGACCCTATCACGACTCAGGTGTGCAGAGGAAAACCAAGATGGCTAACCTCCTCCTTTGGCAGCCATGATGAATCTTCAACAGGTCATCCTTTCCACTTAACCAGATATTCTTCATATATCCTGTTCCTTGTGATTCTGCCAACATGACTGTCCAGTATATCTTCGATCTCCTTAGTGTCTGAACTAGTTGCTCGAATACTCCACTGTGCTGCTATGATCTCATCTTCAACACCTCCCTCATGATACTCTGTCAGATCTGAAATGTTAAACACTGGTGAAATATTTAGCTCAGTAGATAATTCTACCTCATATGCGTTTCCTGAATCATGTTTCTTCAATATCCTACATGGTCCAAACTTCTTCATTTCCAGCTTGTTATATGTACCAACTGGAAACCGCTCCTTCCGCAAATGAACCATGACTTCATCACCAACTTGAAATTTCTTATACCTCCTTTTCTCATCTACCTTAGCCTTATACTGTGTGTTCATCTTGGTAATATGCTTCCTCACCTCCCCATGGATGTTCTTCAAGTGTTCTGCAAAATCTTCAGCTTCAGCACTACTTATTTCTCCTTTATCTATCTTCCTCAATTCAGATGCATTTCTTGGACTACTTCCATATACAATCTAGAATGGTGATTTACCAGTGCTCCTATTGATAGAATTATTGTATGCAAATTCTGCCTGTGGTAAAATCAAATCCCATCCTGTTGGCTTATCTCCAACCAAGCATCTCAGCAAATTTTCCAAACTCCTATTCACCACCTCTGTCTGTCCATCAGTCTGGGGATGATGTGATGAACTGAACTTCAAATCTGTCTTCAACTTCTTCCACAATGTACGCCAAAAATATCCAACAAACTTGGTGTCCCGATCTGAAACTATGGTCTTTGGCAAGCCATGAAGTCTCACTACTTCTCTGAAAAACAATTCTACTACATGAACAGCATCATTAGTCTTCTTGCAGGGAATAAAATGTGCCATCTTCGAAAATCCGTCAACTACCACAAAAATTGAATCATGTCCCCGCTGAGTCCTCGGTAAGCCAAGAACAAAGTCCATGCTGATATCCTCCCAAGGCTTCTCTGGTACAGGTAATGGCTGATACAATCCTGTATTCTGCTTCACTCCTTTCACCATCTGACATACTCTGCAACTCTGTACAAACTTCTTCACATCTTGCTGCAACTGTGGCCAATAATAATTCTCACTAACCAAACCAAGGGTTTTATCACGACCAAAATGTCCAGCCAATCCTCCACTATGCTTCTCCTTGATGAGATTCTCCCTCATAGAACTTCGTGGAATGCACAACTGACTCGCTCTGAATAGCATATCATCCTGGATGATGAAATCCAACCATTTCGTCCTTGTCTAGAGTAACAGGTTCTGTACAAGCTTTCCAAGCTTCACCAAAATCAGGATCCTCTGGATACAAATTCTTGAGTTCCTTGAACCCAACCACTTCAATCTACATTTTTGTCATCAATAGTTGCCTTCTGCTAAGAGCATCCGCAAGCGTATTAGACTTTCCACTCCTGTGTTTCAAAACAAATGTATAACTCTGCAAAAACTCAACCCATTTCAAATACCTCTGATTCAACTTTCCTTGACTATTCAAATATTGCAAAGCTTGATGATCAGTATACAAAACAAACTCCTTAGGAAGTAGATAATGTCTCCACTTCTTTAATGCCTGAACTATAGCATAAAATTCCTGATCATAAATAGAATATTTCCTCTTGGCATCATTTAACTTCTCACTGAAATAAGCAACAAGTTTACCTTCTTGGCTCATAACAGCTCCTATTGCAGTACCACTAGCATCACAATCTACTTGAAACACCTTATTAACATCTGGAAGTGCTAAAACAGGTTGTTTTGTAACTTTTTGTTTCAATAATTGAAAACTCTTTTCTGCCCCATTAGTCCACTTAAACTCTTTTCTATCCCCTCTTATTGTTTCAGTCAAGGGTCCACAAATACTGCTAAAATTTTTGATAAACTTTCTGTAAAAGCTAGCTAAACCATAAAAAGATCTTACCTCAGTAGCACTCCTTGGAGTAGGCCATTCAAGGATAGCCTGTACCTTCTTTGGGTCCATTTTTAGACCTTCTGCTGAAACTACAAATCCCAAATACACTAACTCTTTCTTCACAAAACTGCACTTCTTCAAATTAATCAACAATTTCTCTTCTCTCAGCTTCTCAAATACCATACGAATATGCATCATATGCTCCTCCAATGTCTTACTAAAGATCAAAATATCATCTAGGTAAACAATGACAAATTTACCCAGAAATTCTTTCAGAACCTCGTTCATGAGCCGCATGAAAGTGCTCGGTGCATTAGTTAGCCCAAAAGGCATGACTAACCACTCATACAGTCCTTCCTTTGTCTTGAAGGCAGTCTTCCATTCATCTCCTTCTCTGATCCGAATCTGATGATATCCACTTTTCAGATCTATATTTGAAAAATACACAGCTCCACTCAAACAGTCCATAATATCATCCATTCGTGGCAATGGAAACCTATACTTGATTGTGATCTTATTTATTGCCCTAGAATCTGTACACATCCTCCATTCTCCATTTTTTTTTGGTGCTAATACCGCTGGTACAGCACAGGGACTCAGACTCTCACGGATCAATCCTTTCTGTAACAACTCATGTAATTGTCTGTTCAACTCCTCACTTTCTGCAGGTGTCATTCTGTGTGCTGCCTTGTTCGGCAAACTCGCTCCTGGGATCAAGTCCATCTGATGACTGATCTTCCTGACTAGTGGTAATCCATCAGGCACATTATCGGATACAATATCTTGAAACTCATTCAACAAATCTACAACTTCTACAGGAACATCTTCTACTTCCTCTTTACCAGCTTTTGGAATTAAAGCAAAACATACATGCTCATGCCTCATACCATCTAGGAAATTTCTTTCATCAACAAAAGTTATCCTTGCATTACCACATACCTTTTCTTCAGTCTCCTTCAATGGTTTTAGCTTATGTCACACTCCATCCTTTGTCAGGGAATAGGTATTCGCACGACCATCATGTACAGCACATCTGTCAAACTGCCACGGTCTACCTAACAACATATGACATGCATCCATAGAGATGATATCACATAGTACCTCATCTTGGTACCCGCCAATCTTGAACTTCACCAGGCATTGTTCATTGACCATGACCTTGTGGTCATCTTGTACCCAGGTAATCCGATATGGATGTGGGTGTTTCTGTCTCTTGAGCTTCAACTTTGTCACCATCTCTTCTGACACCAAATTGTCAGTGCTTCCACTATCAATAATCACATCACAACATTTACCTTCACACTTGCACCTAGTGCGAAACAAGCTCCCCCTTTGCTCAGGTTCATTCTCACCACTCAATGGGACTCTTCTGTTAATCAACATTTCTCCTCTTTCAGCATCTTCAGAATTTGATGATCTGGCATCTTCATCTACATGTGCAATTCTGGCCTGGCCTTCATTTCTCCTGTTTGTTCTGCCAGGACATTCAAATGCCCTATGACCTTCTTCTCCACAGTGAAAACATGTTCCACGGAAGCCACCTCTTCCAGATCCTTGTCCTCTTCCTCTTCCTCTTTGATCTCTATTATTCTGATCTTGGAAGTGATTAGAATTATTTCCTCGCTGATTCTAACTGCTACTGGCCTCATCCTTCTTTTTCAGATCTTCATTTCGGCCACCATATGACCGTCCACCAGATCGTCCACCGCGACCTCTTCCATTTTGTCTGCTCTCGAACTTCTTGTTCAGCTTTTCCTCTACTTTTAGGGCAAATTGGTATGCCTCCTCAATACTGTTCATTCGAACCAGATTCAACTCCTCCTGAATGCTTGGCCTTAACCCATTAAGGTATCGGTCAACTTTCTCCTTATCAGCTTCGGCATGGCCTGTTCTGATGAGGAGTCGATAGAACTCCTCTGTATACTCCTGAACAGATTTTCCTGCTTGCTTCAAACTTTGCATTTTCTTCAGTAGGTCAAGCTCATAATCAATAGGAATGAACTGTCACTTCAATTTTTCCACCATCCGATCCCATCTTGTGATTTTATCTTTCCCTCTTCTATTTCACTCTAATTGAATTTCTTGCCACCAGATCTTCGCATGACCTTTCAGTTTGGCCTTCGCAAATTTGACCTTATCAGGATCCTCAACATCTTCATACTCAAAATACTCCTCACATTCATTGATCCAGTCGATCAATTCCTCTGGGTTAAGATTTCCAAAAAATGTAGGAACCTTAATCTTAGGTCTTTTTCCAATCTTGAAAATCGCCCGAAAAAGTCTTTCTTCCTCCTGGTTCACAATTTCAGCTTCTCCTTCTTGATATTCTTCTTCGGCTTCATCCTCGCTTTCATCTTTGACATTAAGATTCATTCCTTTGCGAATCTCTTCTTGCAATGCTCGCACTTGTCTCTGCAGCTCTCTAACCTCAGGTGTTACAACACTAGCTCTTCCGCCACGTTCCCTTCATGGAGGCATTTTCGCGATGCGCGCTGAAACCCTAGCCACGGTCCTGGTGCAAACTGCCTCACAGTCGGTGATCTGTTTACACACTCAAGAACTCCTGTTCTGATACCACTTGATAAAGGGTGCTCCCCTTAATACCATAAACACATAACAGAAATAGAGAAACAACAACAATATGCAAGAACAGAAAATTGGCTTCTTATTATCTCCACAAATGTGAAAATACAAACTTTCAGAATTACAATATGCAAAGCCACATGGGCATTCCCTTACAATATTCTTTAGGACAAAGCCTCGAACTATTACTCAGATCTACTACCCAGAACTATTCTGAACTGCCTAAGACAATAATACAGCCTTCCTTATATAGGCAATTTTCCACCGCCTGGGAAGGTTCCAGAATTTTAGCCAATAAGGCCGACCAAACTTAAAATTATTTTTATTTTACATTTCATTACATCATAGTCGGCTCAAGATAACCTTTGAAACCCGAACAAAAATTTTGAAGAAAATTATTTTCTGCCATTTCAGGTGGCCCAACTTCCGAAGACCATAAGTCATCACCAGTTGACCCGATCGGCTATTATAACCCCATTTCAGAAATGCCACGAAGCGCTCTACAGGCTTGACCCGCGCAAGCACCCATCACCCAAATTTTTGACCTCATCCGGGACCTCTAAAGCCTTCAAAACCGAGTTCAAAGTTTCTGTACCCTGCTGCCAATACCGAAAATCTTCAATATCTTCCAATATACAATTAATCTGGCAATGAAACTTTACTGGCAGACTTATATGACCAAAATGAACCTCCAAGAAAGAAATCAGATCATTCTGAGAACATACGAAAATTACCAAAAAAATAGTAACTTTCCATAAATAGCAGCTCTGCACAAAATAACCCTTATTGAAAATAAAAAAAAATAGAAATGTTTTTGGGTGATGCAAGATTGCTCTTACACCCAGGATGCTCCTACATCAGACACCCGGGGTAATTTGAGAAGTGACCCTGTCATGACTCAGGTGTGCAGAGGAAAACCAAGATGGCTAACCTCCTCCTTTGGCAGCCATGATGAATCTTCAACAGGTCATCCTTTCCACTTGACTAGATATTCTTCATATATCCTGTTCCTTGTGCTTCTGCCAACATGACTGTCTAGTATATCTTCGATCTCCTTAGTATCTGAACTAGTTGCTAGAATACTCCACTGTGCTGCTGTGATCTCATCTTCAACACCTCCCTCATGATACTCTGTCAGATCTGAAATGTTAAACACTGGTGAAATATTTAGCTCAGTAGGTAATTCTACCTCATATGCATTTCCTGAATCATGTTTCTTCAATATCCTACATGGTCCAAACTTCTTCATTTTCAGGTTGTTATATGTACCAACTGGAAACCGCTCCTTCCGCAAATGAACCATGACTTCATCACCAACTTGAGATTTCTTATACCTCCTTTTCTCATCTACCTTAGCCTTATACTATGCGTTCATCTTGGTAATATGCTTCCTCACCTCCCCATGGATGTTCTTCAAGTGTTCTGCAAAATCTTCAGCTTCAGCACTACTTATTTCTCCTTTATCTATCTTCCTCAATTCAGATGCATTTCTTAGACTACTTCCATATACAATCTGGAATGGTGATTTACCAGTGCTTCTATTGATAGAATTATTGTATGCAAATTCTGCCTGTGGTAAAATCAAATCCCATCCTGTTGGCTTATCTCCAACCAAGCATCTCAGCAAATTTTCCAAACTCCTATTCACCACCTCTGTCTGTCCATCAGTCTGGGGATGATGTGATGAACTGAACTTCAAATCTGTCTTCAACTTCTTCCACAATGTACGCCAGAAATATCCAACAAACTTGGTGTCCCGATCTGAAACTATGGTCTTTGGCAAGCCATGAAGTCTCACTACTTCTCTGAAAAACAATTCTGCTACATGAATAGCATCATTAGTCTTCTTGCAGGGAATAAAATGTGCCATCTTCGAAAATCTGTCAACTACCACAAAAATTGAATCATGTCCCCGCTGAGTCCTCGGTAACCCAAGAACAAGTCCATGCTGATATCCTCCCAAGGCTTCTCTGGTACAGGTAATGGCTGATACAATCCTGTATTCTGCTTCACTCCTTTCACCATCTAACATACTCTGCAACTCTATACAAACTTCTTCACATCTTGCTGCAACTGTGGCCAATAATAATTCTCACTAACCAAACCAAGGGTTTTATCACGACCAAAATGTCCAGCCAATCCTCCACTATGCTTCTCCTTGATGAGATTCTCCCTCATAGAACTTCGTGGAATGCACAACTAACTCCCTCTGAATAGCATATCATCCTAGATGATGAAATCCAACCATTTCGTCCTGTCTAGAGTAACAGGTTCTGTACAAGCTTTCCAAGCTTCACCAAAATCAGGATCCTCTGGATACAAATTCTTGAGTTCCTTGAACCCAACCACTTCAATCTGCATTTCTGTCATCAATAGTTGCCTTCTGCTAAGAGCATCCGCAAGCCTATTAGACTTTCCACTCCTGTGTTTCAAAACAAATGTATAACTCTGCAAAAACTCAACCCATTTCAAATGCCTCTGATTCAACTTTCCTTGACTATTCAAATATTGCAAAGCTTGATGATCAGTATACAAAACAAACTCCTTAGGAAGTAGATAATGTCTCCACTTCTTTAATGCCTGAACTATAGCATAAAATTCCTGATCATAAATAGAATATTTCCTCTTGGCATCATTTAACTTCTCACTGAAATAAGTAACAGGTTTACCTTCTTGGCTCATAACAGCTCCTATTGCAGTACCACTAGCATCACAATCTACTTGAAACACCTTATTAAAATCTGGAAGTGCTAAAACAGGTTGTTCTATAACTTTTTGTTTCAATAATTGAAAACTCTTTTCTGCCCCATTAGTCCACTTAAACTCTTTTCTATCCCCTCTCATTGTTTCAGTCAAGGGTCCACAAATACTGCTAAAATTTTTCATAAACTTTTTGTAAAAGCTAGCTAAACCATGAAAAGATCTTACCTTAGTAGCACTCCTTGGAGTAGGCCATTCAAGGATAGCCTGTACCTTCTCTGGGTCCATTTTTAGACCTTCTGCTGAAACTACAAATCCCAAATACACTAACTCTTTCTTCACAAAACTACACTTCTTCAAATTAATCAACAATTTCTCTTCTCTCAGCTTCTCAAATACCATACGAATATGCATCATATGCTCCTCCAATGTCTTACTAAAGATCAAAATATCATCTAGGTAAACAATGACAAATTTACCCAGAAATTCTTTCAGAACCTCGTTCATGAGCCGCATGAAAGTGCTCAGTGCATTGGTTAGCCCAAAAGGCATTGGTTGAGCAAGGTTTATGAGCACACATATCCTCATTGGACAAATCCTCTACACTTTGGAGGCTTTTTGGGTATAAGGTTTGCATTCCTTCATGTTTTATTGCCTTCATTTGTAGGTCTAATCTTAAAGGTTTTACTTTCTTTGTTCTGTTGAATGTTAACTTAGTTTAATATTCTTAGACACTACATTATAGGTATTATAGTTGCACAAAAATATTGAACTGTCAATGCCTGATACAAATGTCAGATGTAACCCAACCCACAGGAGGCGGTTAAGCCATGTCATGAATCTCCAAGGAGGTGTTGACCACCAACTAAACACTTTCTAGGGGCCTCGTTCTATGTATTTGAGTGATGAGGGAGAACAAACATTACAAGTTTGGGGCTACAACATGGTGGCTCACTTATACTATGATTTGAGTTTCTACATGCATCATGAGCTTCATACTATTACTTCCTACACACTTATAGATTTAGAGGTTTGATCACATCACTTGCACCGTGTAGAAGGGCTACCCTCAGACCATCTACTCTTTTCTTCCTCATGCCTAAACCTATCCAATATGATGAGACAAGTAGATATTTGGAGACATGATGCATTATCAGTTGATCATATAACACCTAGGTATGAGAAACGTCATTTGGTGTCCATACCAATGCATGACTATCTAGTGGAGAGGTGTCCTAATGTGCATGTAGTTTGGTCATTTCCTAGTTGGGTGTCAAGATTATTGTGATGCCATAGTATTGAGGTTGATGCATGCACTAGTATGGAAAAGTATAGACTCTTCCAGTTGTTCCACCCACATATGTATAGTTGGTGTAGAGTCTCACACGACCATATAAAATATACATCTCAACGCTATTATCCTTAAATTTATCCTTCTTTCCTTTTGTATTCCTTATAAAATATGTTTTTTTTATAGGTTATGTGGTTTTAGAAAATTACATTTGAATACATCTATAGACGTTCTTTCTTTTTGTTAAGTTTTATGCTATTGATGAAAATATAGTAATCAAACACATAACTAACTAGTAGAGAAAGTTTTTCATTTACAAAATCTTTTTGGATTTTTGATACATATGTGGCACAAGGCCCTATCTATCACTCTATCTATCTCTATACTCTGATGGTCGATGACTCCCATATCTCTCTTATCTATGAAAAGAGGATGTAGATCTATGAACGGTAGTCCGTGAGTGGCTTCTTGATATTCTCATATCACACATGTGCTCTTGGGCCCTCTGTAAGTCATCCATCAATCTCTCTCTCTCTACACAACCTCAGCTCTCATTGGACACACACAAAGATATCTGCATGCCTGTCGGGATCTCTGAGACCAATGGAAGACTCTCACTTGATGGTTGATAGTCGATAGGATATACATGTATCCTTTAGAACCTCAGATACAAAACTCCTCCACTCCGCCATGCTAGCTATAGAATGAAAACATATTTATCTTTTAGTACTTTTTCTTCATCAAATTAAGTTAAAAATTTCAAATCAAATTTCATGTTTTATACCTGGATCTCCCTCTTGGGCATCACTGAAGGATCTAGATGATGGGAGCATGGAGTGACTACTCTCTCCACACTCATTGTGTCTAGGTCTCGGAGGTGGTGTCTCTTTATGGGCGTGTGGAGGTCATCGGGATCTCAGTGGTGATGCATGAAAAACATGCACATTTACACTAGTACCATCAGCTGGAGGCATCTCCTCTACTCTCTCATCTACTTTGTCCTCTACTCTCTCCTCCTCCATGAGGTCTCCCTTGGAGATGGGCTCCTCCTCATCTTTGTGATCCTCATCCTCCTCTGCTATGCCATTATCCCAGTGTGTCCTATTTGAAAAAATGGGATCACCTATGGGATAGTCATCAATGAAGATGGGGTGGGTTTCCTTCAGACTCTAGTATTTGATGTAGTCTCAGATGATGCCTGGATAGGCTACATTTGGTGATACCTCTATATCCTTTGTATCACTATCTACTATGTTTGCTATTGATGGTCAACGTATGGCACCGAGTCCCTGATAATACCTCATCAGATGTGCATACCGAGGTACTACTCTGAGGACTCCCTGTAAAAGATTGAATTGTCTCATCGCTTGATCATAGTAGTATGGAATCACTATGTGACTCTGATGACCCTCTAGCATCTTACGCTGCTATGAGTGCCTCATCTAGTGTCGTGTATCTGGCCACTTTGTCATGTGATAGTAGGGTCTCCATATCACATTTGTGCCTAGAATACAGTCTAGACATACCCTCCAGTAGAGGATATCTCTATACTGCCAGACATCTCTTAGTGGATAAGAAAAGCCTCTCAATGTGCTAGCATCTACCATCACTGGAACACTCTGTGGTCATGTACATGTGAAGTGCTTAAACAACTAGATCTTTAAAAGCATCCATACCATGATACTCTCTCTCTCTGATATCTCATTTAATAACATAGCTTGTGATATAAGTGGGCTAGCATGCTGCGACCCCACGAGAAGATAATCCTATCACTCTCCATCTTGCATACAAGATGGGTGAAAGGTGCTAAAAAGAATATACCCTTTGTGTTGGGTACTACAACCAAGGACAATATACATAGCATCACTCTCTATACCAAAGGTGTAGGGCCTACCAGTATGGATGATAAGGTGATCTGATCTGCTCAGGTTCACTTCTATAGAACCCATCCCAAATAATACTCTGCATCTGCAATGACCTCCTCAAGACCTCACTATGCTCTCGGTCTAACAGGCTCACCTCGAATCAGAAGCCGCAAGATTATGTAAACATCCTCCAGTATCATAGTGATCTCACTTGAGGGAAGATGAAAGGAGCACGTATCCTCATTCCACCTCTCTATGAGAGATGATAACATGGCTCAGTGAAGTCTGATCTATGGTAGGACTGTTACCCAGTACAGTCCTACATCTCTCAATAATTGTATCTCATCCTTGCTTAGCTCAGACAACTTTTCTTTGATAACCACTAGTAACCCTCCAAAGGGATGCTCTCGGAGACAAACCAAGTCCTGTAAGCACAAACAAACATCATATCAACATTCTAGAACAAAAAATCTATAAATCCAACTTGACTAGGTTAAGGTTGACCTCAGTTAGGTCAAGGTCGACCTCATTCCAGAAAAGGTGAAGACCTTCTAGCTCATGTCGACCTTTTTGGGTCAAGGTTAACATAACTGGGTTAGGGTCAACCTTTAAGGTTCAGGGTTGACCTTGCCTAAAAAAACAAGAATTTTTAAAGTACAGAAATGAATAACAAACTCACCTCAGGAAGCAGTCATCCAATAGCCAGGCACTATCTCAAGAGCTCCATGTGTGTTGCTCGAAGTTCTTCTCTGCTCAACATTCTACTTTCTCTCTTTGAATCTACAAATGGTAAGAATGAGTAAGTATGAGTTCAATTTCCTTATTTATATTCAAAATTAGGGTTTTTTTTTCTTCTTACAGTTTGTTAGGGTTTACTTGTGTTAAATTTGAATTTCCCTTCATATGCATTTAGATAGACATTCACTCTTTTCATCCACTAATACATTTGGGGGAATTTTGTGACGGCTATGTGTCGCAATTGCGACAGCTATGTGTCGCAATAGCAACACCCATAGACGTCACTATTTTTTAGTCGCAAATTGCGACGTCTATGGGTAGTCGTCGCAATTGCGACACATATCCCGTCGCAATGTGACTAAGATTTGTTAGCGGCATGGGCGTCGCCCCCCCGTCGCATGGCTTCGGAGGGCCGTCGCAATCGCGACGGACCTCCCAAGCAATTGCGATGGGCGCCTGCATCGCATTGTGACGGGTTGCCGTCACAATTGCGACGCCCGTGGGTGGATTAAAAAAAATAAATTTATTTAATACATTGCTAATGAACCACATTAATACTTTGTTCTTTCAACAAATGAGGACAGCCACTGTAAAGACAACATGATAATGTACACTCACTGTAAGGACAGTCACAAATGAGGACATCTCACAGTGACTGTCCCTAGTGTAATTGCCACTTGAATGTATTGCTATTCAGCCACATTAATGCTTTTCTTCTTCAACAAATGAGGATAGTCACTGTAAAGACAACATAATAATGTACACTCACTGTGGCTGAATAGCAATACATTCAAGTGGCAATTACACTAGGGACAGTCACTGTGAGATGTCCTCATTTGTGACTGTCCTTACAGTGAGTGTACATTATCATGTTGTCTTTACAGTGTCAATATATGCATTATTACTTAAACTGAAGAGTACTCTAAATAATATGTCATTGTGGAGTTCTGATTGCTTCCAATTTGATATACGCTTGTTCTACTTATGTATCCAACATCATGTAAGAAAAGTTGATGCTTTTAAAATAGATTCATTTAGCCATGAAATGCCTGTGCATGTTACATACAAGATTCCAAGGCCCAAAACTGATTACTCATTATAATTCATGTACAGAATGATAATCAACCATAACGAGGCATGCGTAGGCGCTGCTTAGATTTTGAGGCATCAGAAGCTCGTAGAAGAAACTTGACCAATGGCTCATGGAATGCAACAAAATTATTGCCTAAAACAGGAGCATTGGTAACCACAGATGATGGTTTTGAAAAGAACACTTCACCATCAATGTCACGTGAGGGAACTGCAATTTCTGATGGCAAGCAACTTGTAGTATATAAGAGAGATGCAGGTACAGATGCTAGGAATACATTGCTAATGAACCACATTAATGCTTTTTTCCTTCAACAAATGAGGACAGTCACTTTAAAGACAACATGATAATGTACACTCACTGTAAGGATAGTCACAAATGAGGACATCTCACAGTGACTGTCCCTTGTGTAATTGCCACTTGAATGTATTGCTATTCAGCCACATTAATGCTTTTCTTCTTCAACAAATGAGGATAGTCACTCTAAAGACAACATGATAATGTACACGGGCTGTAAGTGTACATTATCATGTTGTCTTTACAGTGACTGTCCTCCTTCAAGTGGAAATTACACAAGGGACAGTCACTGTAAAGGCAACATGATAATGTAGAGAAATGTTGTCATTTGTATTTTCAACAGTGCCGAGAGAGATTCCCCCCGCGAAATCATAGCTACAATTTCTGAGTACGTTGGGTTTATTTTTCTTTTGTCATTATTATGTAATCTGGTATTCAGCTATTACAGAGCTAAAATACCCAGAAATGAGGACATATCTGTGTTGAATTTATTGTTAGCGGCTTTGGTTATTTAGAAGTTTAATTTTATTTGTTCATCTTTCAAGCACAAATGTTTTGTGGACCGTAACATCTTCATTGTTTCGGGTATGCAATGAAACAGTCGTAACTTGCAACTACCTTCACGGTACTTGTGTACATTATCATGTTGTCTTTACAGTGACTGTCCTCATTCAAGTGGCAATTACACAAGGGACAGTCACTATGAGATGTCCTCATTTGTGACAAGGACAGTCACACATGAGGACATCTCACAGTGACTGTCCCTTGTGTAATTGCCACTTGAATGTATTGCTATTCAACCACATTTATGGGCCCGTTTGGACCACAGCACACAGTAGCATCTACAGAGAAGAATATCCCAGGTGTAACAAGTTGTAAGAATATACCAACAGTTCTAAGAAGTTCCCTAGCACATAGTAGCATCTACAGAGAAGAATATACAACATGAGGGCAGCCACTGTAAAGACAACATGATAATGTACACTCATTGTATGTGTACATTATCATGTTGTCTTTACAGTGACTGTCCTCATTCAAGTGGCAATTACAGAAGGGATAGTCATTGTGAGATGTCCTCATTTGTGACAAGGATAGTCACACATGAGGACATCTCATAGTGATCGATTGTCCCTTGTGTAATTGCCACTTGAATGTATTGCTATTGAACCACATTAATGCTTTTCTTCTTCAACAAATGAGGACAGTCACTCTAAAGACAACATGATAATGTACACTCATTGTAAGGACAGTCACAAATGAGGACATCTCACAGTGACTGTCCCTTGTGTAATTGCCACTTGAATTACACAAGGGACAGTCATTGTGAGATGTCCTCATTTGTGACAAGGATAGTCACACATGAGGACATCTCACAGTGATCGATTGTCCCTTGTGTAATTGCCACTTGAATGTATTGCTATTGAACCACATTAATGCTTTTCTTCTTCAACAAATGAGGACAGTCACTCTAAAGACAACATGATAATGTACACTCACTGTAAGGACAGTCACAAATGAGGACATCTCACAGTGACTGTCCCTTGTGTGATTGCCACTTGAATGTATTGCTATTCAGCCACATTAATGCTTTTCTTCTTCAACAAATGAGGATAGTCACTCTAAAGACAACATGATAATGTACACGGGCTGTAAGTGTACATTATCATGTTGTCTTTACAGTGACTGTCCTCCTTCAAGTGGCAATTACACAAGGGATTTGTGTTTTCATTTGTGTTTCAACAGCGTCGTAACCCTCCGCGAAATCACATCGGGATATAAGGGCAAAACAAACAAGAACGTTGTCATTTGTATTTTCAACAGCGCCGAGAGAGATAAACAAACTTAAAACTCAGACTTAAGAAAGATGAAGGCAATGCTTCAAAAGGCCGATGCCCTAAATACGGGAAAACACAATACCACCATTAAACGATGCCCTAGTCACCGTATCAATGCTGCCAGCTCCGTACCAGTATGCTGACTGCTCACTTTCATCCTGTGATAAAGGTAACTTCATTAATCATACTTGAAATGGAAGCATACGAACTAAAGCTGATGAACATTTATAAACTAAAAGTTTAAAACTACAGATTACAAATGTAGTAGTTTCATACGAAAAGAACTTGATGTCTGAAATTTACCATTAGAAGTATCCAAAGGAATACCACAGTACTGTTGAACTTGGAGAATCGGAGATGATCTACACAGCAAGGTTCAACAGCTGTAAGGACTATTACACCATCTTTAGCATTTGAATACATTTTCTCCTTGGCTTCTGGTGGATCCTCAAAGACCCCCAATGACGTTTTCCCTACAATTATCAATTGTTTGTCAGTATGAGATATTAATAAATAAACATTAATCACAATATTAGGCAAACAATGTTCTTGATGTCTGAATCTAAATCACAGAAAGCTCTAATAAAGCAGTTCTCAGTTTCACATTAAACTAAGTTTCAATTTCAAATGGTTATAATAATTTTTGCAAGTTATAAGTAGCTGGTTATAGTATATGACATAAAAAGAAAAAAAATCATTTCTATTCTTTTCTTCTTTTTCTCTTTCAATGAAGCTTTTGCACCACACAAATGTATACCAAGAATTTCTTAGGAGGTTTCAAGACCATTGCATACCAAACTTCTTCTCTGTAGATGCTACTATGTGTCGTGGTCCAAACGGGTCCAAATAGACCTAGTGACTCTAGTAGGTCTCCAAAACCTGTTCTGCAGCAATAACTCTTCAATTTGACAAAGGACCTTATGAACTTATATGTTTTTTGAGTACCCTTTTTGATGTTCTAACAATCCTCCAACTCCCAGACCCTGACTCCACTCCAACATATCAATGTCCTTATTGAGTCCGCAGACCTAATGCATGCCTTTGGGTGTGGGTTCCAAAACAAGGCATTGAAAATGGGTGCATGAAACCAAGATCAGAGTTTGAAGATGTCCACCATGCTCTAAAGATCTAGATTCAACAAGGTTTGAGGTCCTTTACTTGCCGCTACCCTCTGATCTTGCATAATCCATCAACTCCTAGTCAAGAACATTGAGATTCTTGACCTAGGGCTTGCTCTTGAAATTCTCTGGCTTAGTATCCTGTTCCAAAGCTTTTAAAATATGAAAATAAACCCCCTTAACTTGCATTTTACAAAGAACAGAGGATATCCTATGGTTTATTTGCAAGTTAAGGCCATTTGAATGCAATAACCCTAAAAATGAGGGTTTGACAGAACAACAGATAAGAAAAAGGAATAACTTTGATATAAGGTGTCTTGAATCTACCAAATAAACTCTCAAAGCATAAGATATAAATACTCTAACTTCCACACTGGTCTGCCCTCCCTTTCACATCCGTACACTGTACAGTGCTTGAAGGAAATGCACAGAAAAGGCTCTGAAATAGTGGCTCTATCTGACAGAGAGTCCATGCTAGGCTTCATGACTAACCTAGAGCACATTCCTTGTTATGGAGGAAGTTTGAATGGTGAAGAACTTATGGAATGGATAGAGGACCTAGATAACCATTTTGACTACAAGTATCTTATTAATAACCATTTTGACTACAAGTATCTTATGGATAGAGGACCTTGATAACCATTTTGACTCATTTAGTATCTTATTGAGCTTCACTTTGTTTTGAGAATATAGTTTAATATTCTCTACTAAACATGGCCAACCACGTGAAGGTGGAAGCTCATTTGGCCCCACCCCCCTCGCCCTAACATCACTCTACATTCCCCGTTAACATCTAACATTCATTCATTCTTTCAATTATTAATAAAATGTAACATTCAATCAATATCACATGATAACATTCATTAACACATTAGATTCGTTAACACGCAACATTCATCAATATGAAAATAAACACATAATTCATGAACATTCATTAGCACATAATTAAATTCATTGAGACATAAAATTCAGTCATTATCAATTAAGGTATTTAGATGACAATCATTTCTTTTTTCTCTTTCTAATTTTTTTTTCTATGTAAGCTCTAAGAGGAGCATCAGTGTTATCATCAATACCCCCCTCATCAGTTGTTTTGTTCTTTGTTCTTGATGATCTCAAATTCCTATGCTGTTGCAAAGGGGGGTCCTCTACAATAACAAATAAAAGAGTTAAATTTAAAATATTTAATTATAATTGTTACAAGTATTTAATTATTTTAAAGAACATAACTGTGGCGCTCTTTAATTACCTGATCTGGCCACATCATTTTGTCTAGACTCAACCTCAACATGCTCATGAGCACCGACCCCTCGATCCTCTACAGTTGCTATACAAAATGTTACATTAATCCAAACACCAATTGTAATTACATATAAAAATTTTAATAGCAAATGTATACCTCCACCACTAGGATGCACATCATGCGAACCTTCATTATGCATAGATTGTGTAGAAGGATTGTCAGGCTGCATTCCAATATCCTACACATTGTTATCATTGCTTTCTTAAAACAGATATACTCACTTTATATTAGAACTTAACATCAAATAGACTAATTGGTAAAGTATTCAATTTGAAATAAATTTCATTTAGCTTATTTACCTGTGGCTCAGATGCATCATTATTTGAACCTTGCACACTGATTTCAGCTCGTAGCCGTTCAGCCACGGCTCTATAGCCTTGTTGGAAGCCAATTCTCTTGTCCTCTTCTGTGAGGCATCTATTGAACTCTGACCCCTACATTTTTTCTTGGTATGGTGAATTTTACTTGCATTGTTTGATGAAAAAAAATTTCCTTGCAATATATAAAAAAATTGATACAAGTTTTCATTTACTAATACTTACAACTCGTGCTTGAAGTTTGGAAAAACCACCAGAGCCGAGCTTGTGTGTCCCGTGCTTTTCTAATCTTGCCTTTGTTGCCTTTGATGTGTCAGGCAATCTATGAAAAGTTTGAAATATGTTAGAGACCAGTACAGGAAAAATTTAGAGGTTAATTAGTACATAATTACATTCTCAAAAGTATCACATACCTTGCTCTACTCTCTACTGGCGTAATTCCTTTTTTCATGTCGGCTTTATACTTTCCATCCAAAATCAAACCCTGCCACTCAGCCTCAAGAACACAGGGCGGACGCTCATGCCTTGGGTTAACCTCTAAATATTTCCTGTACTGGTCCCTAATATACTTCAAACATAAACCAGATCTTTTAAGGAGCTTGTTTCTCTCGAATGCACGAGGTCCAAAAAGCTGGGTCATACTATGTACAAGATCATCCTTCAACTTTTTATCTTGGTTATTCCACATTTTAAGTAAAAAAAAACATGTTAGACTCATAAATGAAGAGAAGCTACCTTTAACATAGTTCAAGAAATTGATGAAAAGGAAAACTATTCTAGCAATGATATGAAATCAAAATAGTGGTTTGGGGTTTTAGTTAGGATATGATGTTCCACCATGTATGTATGGTGGGCTCGAATATCCGCAAACACTCGTCACCAAGTTTTCACCAAAAAATATCATTCCCTACAAAATAATCATGGGATCATTAGTCGATGAAGAGTGATCAAAAACTAAATTACTATTATATCACTATAGAATAATAATAACTTTAAAGTACCTGGAAGTTTGGATACTTTTAAGGGAACGCCTTCATCGTCGCTGATGATCAATACGCAATCCTTCACCGTTCCCGTACTAGGAACACGGGAACATCCAGGAAATGATGTTGCATCGGGACTTGTTGCATCTCCTATTGCAAAAAATGAAAACCATTATCAAATGCCTCCAAGAAATAATACTTCAAGGGAAATAAATTGGTGCAGAGCACCCATGGCACAAACACAATCAAGGGATCTACATCGTAAACACATAACACTTAAACACATAACAAAAGAGAGAAAAAGAGGGATTTGTGTACCAGTAGATGGTGCAATAGTTGGTGCATTTAGGCTGTGTGTTGTTGACATGGCAGTCGGCAAGACATTTGTGGCTGTCCTGGATGGAGGCGGTGTTGTCATATCATCATGGAAAGGAGCTGAAGAATAAAATTGTTAGAGCATGCATAAATATAGAACGCGTGGACTAGCATGGACAATATTGTTAGAGCATTAAAAAAAAAGATTGTTCGAGCATGTATTGTCAATGATTATGATCATTCCTATATATATTCAGTGGAAAACACAAGTGGGGAATGGAACATGTGATCTACCTGAACCACTTGCAATACCGGCCTCATCATGGGAATGGGGTTCAAAATTACGCAAATAACTCTGTAAAGACAATGCATCCATATTTTAATTAATGTCATAAAAGAGCATAACATAAAAACCATTATTGAACTCTTGTAATAATTAAAAATTTCATTAATACTTACTTTAAAGTTTTCAGAAGTGCGCAACAACTCAGCTGCCCTGTCTTTTATTTCCTGAGTCTGAGGATGTATGGATACCAAACGTAGAAGTTCTTTCCCAATTTTCTTTAGCAGCTTTCTAATGGAACCGATCGGGTCATCGGTCTCTGCTAAATCAATAAAAAAAGGGTCCACAAGGGGGGACTCCTAAGGGACTGCAGGTTGCTTTCCCTCTCTCCGACCACCGGCCCTCTGTGACAACAATAGTATTAGTATTATCAAAATTACTCCAAAACAATGAAGAAAATAACATTAAAAAAAAATAACATTTTGCTTCTATCTAGTTTGCACAATTACAATGAGTTTTACCTGCTCATGTGTAGATGAGCTAGGAATATCATCACCATCACCTTCGAGTGGTTGCTCCATATTGTGCCCCTGTGTCAAAGATCAAGTATAAAAATGTTAGCCAAAAATTTAATAACTAAATGGTATGTTGGAGTCATTGATTAGAAGTTGGTTTAATAGTATGTACCACCCCCATGATAGTAGCCTCATTTGTATCTATGCGGTTCAAATTGTAATCAATAAGCAGCTCTTCCCCTGCACGTATTGATTTTATCGCACAGATGAATACACGATTTCCCTCGCGCGCCTCAAATATGCAATTGGGTTGCTTTATAGTTGACCCAGGTCGTGTACTATTTATAAAACCTGCAATATTCCCTGTTGCTTTTGGCCTTCCATCAATGTATATAGCCACACTTTTACTTTGATTATTGTCTTGCTGTTGTATATAATTTGCCGAGAGTGCATACCTACGCATACTTTTTTTATATTGAACAATATGCATCCAACTTTTGTAATCGTAACATGGTCCAACATACTCCATCAATTCAGAAACTTTGTTGTAAGACACCTTTATGCCATCCATAGAAAATAGGCCCAAACCATGTAATGATGATGGTGCTATGCGATATATCCTCTCATTAACACAAAAATCAGTGTTTATTGGAGGAAGTTCCTTGGGTACCCAATGTTTCTATAGATGTTGGTACCTCAAGGGCACCTCGATGTTGCCTTTCGTCTCATCATCATAAGAACATGACCCCCCTTGAGCAAGGAAAAATTTTATGTGTTTATTGAATTTCCTTCTAGTCCTTTGACCTCTAGTTAATCTCCCTATTCTAGATAAACTGCATGTCTCACTTTCCTCTTCTATTCCTATATTTCCCTCACTCGAGGAAGACACTTCTGACAAATACCTATTTGCTGGTACCTGCAAATGGGAGAGATCTTAGAAGACATCAATCTTACTATTGATAAGTGTATTAAATAGACTTTCTATAAGGTGTATTGACTTATACCTGTCGATCCATGAGACTGTGCGGGATGCTCTTGAAAGGGGTTCAATTTCTTGCAAATGTAATTCAATTATCGTGAGCATAATCACATCATAATCATAATCACATCCATCATAAGCATCACATAAAAATTAAAAACATTAAAACGTACACATTATAACAATTATAGCTTTTAAATAGATAATGAATAAACTATGTAACCATTTAAGACAAATATATTTCTATCAAGAAATGAATATTAAATACATTAAGGATTGATGGCATACCTTTAAATTTCATCATCATCATCCTCATCATCATCATCATCATCATCATCATCATCCTCATCCTCATCATCGTCGTCATCATCGTCGTCGTCGTCGTCGTCGTTGTCGTCATCATCAACATCATCATCATCAACATCAACATCATCTTCATCATCATCATCAGTAGCAGCATCATCTTCTTCTTCTTCTTCATGAAAATTTGTCTCAGGAACATCATCCAATAATTGTCGATCGTGATCATCATCTACATCATCTTCTACTTCTTCGGTATCTTCTTCTTCCATCGCATTATACTTTATCGGCCTTCCTCTCGGTTCATGTCTAACAACAAATGACCAACCCGGTTTATGTGAAACCTCTGAGTAAAATACCCGCTCACATTGGCTTGGAAGAACATAGGGCTCATCCCCAACTGGCTCAAACGACCTTGTATTAACCATTGTAAATCTATTATCATGTTCAATAACAGTTTTATTAGGATCATTTGGATTAAGTCGTAGCCTGTACCATTTGACAACGAAGAGTACTAATTTGAAGGAACTAAAGTCGCACTCAAGTATATCATCCAAAATGCCATAGTATTGATTTTTAGACTCTTGAGGATCTAAGTCATTTCTAGATGAAATATTAGTCACTTGAAAGACTGCAGTTATTCCAGAATCACAAGTTTTCTTCGTGTCATCCAACACTTTGACGCGAAATTTTTGACCATTACAGAACATACCCTTGTGGTGTTTAACCTGCAATAATATGTGAAACATGTCAAAATTATTATATCGTGAGTTGATAAACATACGGGTGATTAATAATTTTGTACGTACCTGGAAATCTCTTAAACCATATGCTAAATCTATTTCCCTTTGCGTAACATTAGAATCTCCATTACGATGAGCTTCTTTAACCAATGAAGATACACCTTCCCATGTTAATGTGTGACCAGAATGTTGACATCGTTCAATCCATACCGTCATCCAATCAAGATTGTTTGCAATATACAAATGTAGTGCATCCCACTCTCGAGCAACTGTACAAAAAAAAATAGACGACTTACAACTGATTTATTTTGAAGATTAAGAAATAATTTATTACAATAACATCTTATAATTTATTACCTGTCACTTTCCTCAATCTACCTTTCCCCATCAAGTACTCCCCTTTGAATTTTTTAAAAGGGTCGAGATCCCAAATGCGATCTACATGGATATTTGAAGCAAACTTAGGAAGATATTCAGTAATGTACACCATAGTCTGGTATACCATGTATCCCTCTACCATAGAACCCTCAGGATGTGCTCTTTGTCGAACCAAAGCCTTCAAAGATTTCAAGTGCCTCTCAACCATCCACATTGACCTAGTGTGTGCAGGTCCACACAATTCAATCTCCTCAACTTGGTGTATGAGGTAGTGTTCTTGTGCATTGAAAAAAGTTGGAGGTAGACACTTTTGCATTTCACACAATAAATGAAGAATTCTTCTCTTCCAATAGTTTATATCTTCTTTATGGATTTCTTTAGATGACAACCACCTACATTAAGAGATTCAAGTCACAAAAAATATATAAATACTAGACTTTACAAAATAATATACAATAGATTACATAGCAAGAAAAACAAATCGCGAATATAATAAATATATACAACAAATTGAACAGATATTACTGCTTACCTCATGTATTTTCCAAGATCATATATCACTTGTTTGATGTTATTGTTGAAGTGCTCTGGGAGAGATAGAGGTAGCACGTACTGCAGTAATTATAAACCAATCATTTCATTATTTTCTAACATAACATAATGAATAGTACACGTAGTTTATGAATATATTGTAAATACAGAAGAACATAACTTACCTTGATGAAAATATGCCAATCATGCATTTTGAGCCCTGGCCCAAATTCACTTTTCTTTGATATGAGATTGCTTATGTTCCCAGCAAATCCTGTGGGAAATCGAATTTTTCGTATGACTTCTTTTATGGCATCACTTTGCTGCTCCGTTAATAACCAAGGAAGGGCACTTATATTAATCTGATCTCTGTTTCTATTTGAGTGAATGAAATTCTTCAGTGCACGATTGGATTCATGAATGTCATTACAAATTTTGACAATTTTTTCTTTGTCACGCCTTCCATCCAGTATTTTCCACAATGTCTCTGTTATATTCTTTCCAACATGCATAAGATCAAACAAATGCACAATTTGTAGGTCCTCGTAGTAGGGCAACCTACTAAATTGTCTGGGATAGCTTTTTAGTCCCTTTGGAAGGTTGTCAGTAGTGCCTTGACGACCTTCACGATCATCAATTACATAATTAGTAAACAAAAATCACAATAGAAATATATAAATTACAAACATAAACCATTAAGTGGAACGACATTACCTCGACGATTAATTCTATTATATTCCAACTTCCATAGGCGAGGTGTCATTCTTCGTGGCTTTGATGTAGTCTCTTCTTTCCCATTGAAAAGATGTTTTTCCATACTTCGATACTTATGATTCCTGTGGAGGAAGTGTCTGTACTCATCAAACACATGCTTTCCTAAACTTTTTGAATGACGAGATTTCATCTTTGGACCACAAACTGGACATGCAAATTTTCCCTTTGTTTGAAGACCTACAAGATAATGATATAATTGGATTATTAAATATGTTGATTTTTATAATTAGAATTATCATGCGCAACTTGAATTCACTATAACATACCACAAAAATGTGTTAGCCCTGGGGCATCATGTATTGTCCATACAAGTATTGCATGGAATTGAAATTGTCTTTGTCCTATTGGTCTAGACACGTCATACATAGTGACACCGTTCCATAACTCCACCGACTCGTCAATAAGAGGCTCAATATATACATTCATATCTTTAACTTGATATTTACCTACTTGAATGAACAGTAACATTACATAATTATTGTGACCATTTTACTATAAGATTTGTAAGTACATGTAAATTAATAACTATCAAATGATAAAATACCTGGAACAATCATTGCCAACATAATGTGCTCCCTCTTTATTGACATCCACGGAGGAATGTTATTGTTGATAACAAAAATAGGCCACACCGAGCAAACAGATCTCATCTCTCCAAATGGATTGACACCATCCGCTGCCAATGAAAGCCTGAGATTATGAGGTTCTTCTTTGAAGTGTTTCCACTTTTCCTCTATGTGCATAAATGCCGAACCATCCGCAGGGATTCGAATAATGTCATCTTGACTTCTATTGCGTGCATGGTAATCCATAAATTGTGCCAAGCTAGTACACCTGAATAATTGTCGCATCCGTGGAATAATGGGGATGTAACGAAGAACCTTGTGAGGCACCTTTTTTGTTATTCGATCTGTTCGATATCTACTCGTATGACATACAGGGCATTGTGTTGCAAATTCATGTTCTTTATAATATATAATATGATCATTGGGACAAGCATGTATTGCTTGATACTCCATTCCAATATCTTTCATAATAGCAGATAATTCTCGATATGAGCGAGGTAGAATATTTGATGGTGGTAACAAAAACTCGCCTATCAATCTACAGCAAAAATATAAGTTGTTAATATAAACAATATTAGTGGTACATTATTCACCCTTTGTTAACTATAAAGACATATATGACATACCTTAACATACGTGACATTGTTATGTTGGATAAACCATTCATAACCTTCAAGTTCAACAACAACAATATAGCAGAGAGAAGAGTTGTTTGGGAGTCTTTGTATAGGGGCTCGTATGCCTTCTCAAGTAGATGTACATCAAGGCTATCATCATCATCATGATTAGATCCGCTTGGACTAAATGTGTCATGGATCAATGTATTTATACCATCATCTTCAATTGTGTTTTCTAGCGCATGATCGTCATCTTCCATGGGATCATTATCTTCACCTTGGATATTCGCACCCCCATGTTCCTCCATATCATGTACTTCCCTGAGGAGATCAACCTATATAAAATTGATTAACATAAATAAACCATGATCTTCAACTCATCATCAAGTGATTTCATATGTATATAAATTGTTAAAATGATATAATGAACAACTTACCAGTGGATGATAGTCATGCCCCCCTTCAATGTGACCATTCTCCCTACAATGTCTCTTAACTGTTTTGATTAGCAATCTTCTACGGTTTAAGCCCTTACAAATTTTGCAGGGACAATAACATTTTCCATCACCTTTTATTTTCAAGTTAGACCACAATCTAGCGATTGTCTCCCTATTTTGTTCTTCACTTATATTATCTGACATGATCGTTCTTCGCAGGAAGCAAAAATTGGGCTATGAAAACTTCGGTCTACAACTTTCAGTGACTAAGCAAAATTGTCAAAAGTACACAAATCTTCTTAGACCTAGTTAAATCCTTTAATATTTTAAAAGTCTAGTTAAAATATACATTAGATTAAAAAATATACAATTTTCATGCCTGAGCGCGTGGCTACGACTAGTGCAATGGTCTTCTTGCTTAGCTCTAGAAGCTCTCTAGCAATCAAAACATATAAGCTACAAGGCCTAACAGCAATTTCAAAACATATAAGCTACAAGGCAAGACATATTACATGACATGGCAAAAGGATTAAAATATACATTAGATTAAAATATATACAATTTTCAAACCTGAGCGCGCGGCTATAACTCGTGCAATGGTCTTCTTGCTTAGCTCTAGAAGCTCTCCAGCAATCAAAACATATAAGCTATTAGAATTCATTAACTTTCTGTAATTGGAAAACTCTATTTGATATTAGACCGTAAACTACTACTATTCTCTCCATAAGAACTAAGTACAAAATTCTTTCAAGTTCACATCCATGATTCCCTTTAGATTAAAATATATAACAAAAATAAGCTAAAAGTCTAGTTAAAATATACATTAGATTAAAAAATATACAATTTTCAAACCTGAGCGCGCGGCTATAACTCATGCAATGGTCTTCTTGCTTAGCTTTAGAAGCTCTCCAGCAATCAAAACATATAAGCTACAAGGCCTAATAGCAATTTCAAAACAAGGGTCATCAAAAGAACCAAAAACAATGTGTGCAAACAATACCTTGTGAAGTGGTATAGACAATTAGAAGATGCTACTATGTGCTAGGGAACTTCTTAGAACTGTTGGTATATTCTTACAACTTGTTACACCTGGGATATTCTTCTCTGTAGATGCTACTGTGTGCCGTGGTCCAAACGGGCCCATAAATGTGGTTGAATAGCAATACATTCAAGTGGCTTACACAAGGGACAGGCACTGTGAGATATCCTCATGTGTGACTGTCCTTGTCACAAATGAGGACATCTCACAGTGATTGTCCCTTGTGTAATTGCCACTTGAATGAGGTCAGTCACTGTAAAGACAACATGATAATGTACACATACAATGAGTGTACATTATCATGTTGTCTTTACAGTGGCTGCCCTCATGTTGTATATTCTTCTCTGTAGATGCTACTACGTGCTAGGGAACTTCTTAGAACTGTTGGTATATTCTTACAACTTGTTACACCTGGGATATTCTTCTCTGTAGATGCTACTGTGTGTCGTGGTCCAAACGGGCCCATAAATGTGGTTGAATAGCAATACATTCAAGTGGCAATTACACAAGGGACAGTCACTGTGAGATGTCCTCATGTGTGACTGTCCTTGTCACAAATGAGGACATCTCACAGTGACTGTCCCTTGTGTAATTAAGTATTGTGGGGAAGCATTCTAAATAACCAAAGCCGCTAACAATAAATTCAACACAGATATGTCCTCATTTCTGGGTATTTTAGCTCTCTAACAGCTGAATACCAGATTAAATAATAATGACAAAAGAAAAATAAACCCAACGTACTCAGAAATTGTAGCTGTGATTTTGCGGAGGGAATCTCTCTCGGCGTTGTTGAAAACACAAATGACAACCCGCTTGATTTCGCGGAGGGAATCTCTCTCGGTGCTGTTCAAAACACAAATGACAACCCGCTTTGTTCAAAACACAAATGATAACCCGCTTGATTTCGCAGAGGGAATCTCTCTCGGCGCTGTTGAAAACACAAATGACAACGTTCCTTTTTTTTTTTGCACTTATATCCTGACCAACATAAGGTCCATTTGTAATACAACATGATAATGTACACTTACAGTGAGTGTACATTATCATGTTGTCCTTAGAGTGACTATCCTCATTTGTTGAAGAAGAAAAGCATTAATGTGGCTGAATAGCAATACATTCAAGTGGCAATTAAACAAGGGACAGTCACTATGAGATGTCCTCATTTGTGACTGTCCTTACAGTGAGTGTACATTATCATGGTGTCTTTAGAGTGACTGTCCTCATTTGTTGAAGAAGAAAAGCATTAATGTGGTTCAATAGCAATACATTCAAGTGGCAATTACACAAGGGACAATCACTGTGAGATGTCCTCATGTGTGACTGTCCTTGTCACAAATGAGGACATCTCACAATGACTGTCCCTTGTGTAATTCAAGTGGCAATTACACAAGGGACAGTCACTGTGAGATGTCCTCATTTGTGACTGTCCTTACAATGAGTGTACATTATCATGTTGTCTTTAGAGTGACTGTCCTCATTTGTTGAAGAAGAAAAGCATTAATGTGGTTCAATAGCAATACATTCAAGTGGCAATTACACAAGGGACAATGTCATGAGTCGTGACATATTGAACTTAGTATAATAATAAAATGATTAGATGATATATAATAATCTATTATTAACGGTATATAACAATAATATATAATTATTATCAAAAGATAATAATAATATATAGTTAGCATAATAAGTAATATGTTAATTAAATAATATTAAAATATTAATAAATAATATAATTATGATTATAATTATAATATAAATTAATAATAAATAATTATTAATAAATTATATATATTATATTATAATAATATATTAAGTAATAATATTAAATCAATTATTGATATAATAATTTTAATATATAAATAATATTAATAAACCTCTCAATATAAAACAATATGTTATCACTATAATAATATTTATTATAGTATTATTAATATTACTAACATCATTAATTATAATATTTAATAATAACAATAACATTAATAATAATAATAATAATAATAACGTTTAAAGCAATATCGAATATCTGTAATCGATATACATCTACATTAAACATCTGCATTATCTATCACGATGAGGAATGAAGAAGTGATACAACAATCACTAGTCATTACACATCGATACCATGAGAGGATGATTAATGAACCAAATACTATGAAGTCAAGATCAACATGATATGAATAAGGGATAGGTCGCTATGTGTTTCAGAAGATGTATTGATAAGCAAGAAGGATAACCATTCATATATTATAAATAATCATTAATTGCACAAGTCTAGACAATGACATATCCGATAAAGCAATATCAAACATGAAGACCCGCTAGCAAATATGCACCATCACTTCCTATGTTATCATGACAATAACATAAACTAGATTGAATTCTACTATCTATATCAATAGACACCACATAGGAGGATATCGACTAAAGGATTGAAAGATTATCGATTGTCTGAGATAAACCACATCTTGTAGAAACACAAAAGCATCAGTGATTATATCACAAGCTATTGATGAATGAGGCATCAATCATGGATAATAAGTACAATGTATCCTTAAGTATTAACAGGAATGGAAGTCAATTTGAAGATCAAACTCCATTACCAGCAATCAACCAATAAATGGACAATTATCAGAAAATGATATCGACTTATATCAGAGTAGAAAGATTGGATATCATCATAACAATATGGGATAAGGCAAGAGTTAATATCGATTGACTAAATACTAATGATAGTTAGACCAAACTAATACAAACACAATGGATGTTAACTACTGGTTGCACTACCAATTAGGGAAGATTACCTTCATAAAAAGATTTGATATTGAGTCAATCTGGGAGTTATCTATGATCAGAAAATAATGAAATAATATTATGTGAACTGTCGGATTATGGAAAGGTGTGATTAACAAAGGGACATGGAGGAAGAAACAAGACACGTCTCATTCATAGCATCTCTTCATTTGTTAAAGACAATATAAGAATGCATTCTCGTCAGTCACTCAAGGCATCATTAGAACTTTATTTACTTATCCATATTTGGATATACTCAATAGAGCATCTGCCTTTGGCAGTTTGGTTTCAAGTTTATCATTGCAGATCAGAGACAACACCATGATTGCACAGATAGAAAGGATAGTCAGAAATAGCATCAATATTTGAAGTTGCAAGCATATAATTCAGAATCTGAAATAGCAACATATCACTCATAGCGATATTACACATTTGCATAATTACATCATCATATCAGACACAGCAAATACATTGCTGTAAGCAATACTTATTGATTGTATATCGATATTGTTTATATCAGACATACCATCATTATACTATCACTATAAGTGATAGGAAACATCATATTCATAGCATATTTCATATCATTATATCCGACAGTGCTATTAAACATATTGGTATCAATATCATCTTGCACACATATTGTGATTGAATCTGAAATAGCGGTTGATATCTTAAGTAACCTCCATTACTTAGTTTAATTGTAAGTATCTGATAGAGTAAGTCTGAGAAGTGGAGTAATTGTTCTTGTTTTCCAAGTTAGCCAAAAAGGGGACATTACAGACAATAACTGTGAGATGTCCTCATGTGTGACTGTCCTTGTCACAAATGAGGACATCTCACAATGACTGTCCCTTGTGTAATTCAAGCGGCAATTACACAAGGGACAGTCACTGTGAGATGTCCTCATTTGTGACTGTCCTTACAGTGAGTGTACATTATCATGTTGTCTTTAGAGTGACTGTCCTCATTTGTTGAAGAAGAAAAGCATTAATGTGGTTCAATAGCAATACATTCAAGTGATAATTACACAAGGGACAATCACTGTGAGATGTCCTCATGTGTGACTATCCTTGTCACAAATGAGGACATCTCACAATGACTATCCCTTATGTAATTCAAGCGGAAATTACACAAGGGACAGTCACTGTGAGATGTCCTCATTTGTGACTATCCTTACAGTGAGTGTACATTATCATGTTGTCTTTAGAGTGACTGTCCTCATTTGTTGAAGAAGAAAAGCATTAATGTGGTTCAATAGCAATACATTCAAGTGGCAATTACACAAGGGACAATCACTGTGAGATGTCCTCATGTGTGACTGTCCTTGTCACAAATGAGGACATCTCACAATGACTGTCCCTTGTGTAATTCAAGCAGCAATTACACAAGGGACAGTCACTGTGAGATGTCCTCATTTGTGACTATCCTTACAGTGAGTGTACATTATCATGTTGTCTTTAGAGTGACTGTCCTCATTTGTTGAAGAAGAAAAGCATTAATGTGGTTCAATAGCAATACATTCAAGCGGCAATTACACAAGGGACAGTCACTGTGAGATGTCCTCATTTGTGACTGTCCTTACAGTGAGTGTACATTATCATGTTGTCTTTAGAGTGACTGTCCTCATTTGTTGAAGAAGAAAAGCATTAATGTGGTTCAATAGCAATACATTCAAGTGGAAATTACACAAGGGACAATCGATCACTGTGAGATGTCCTCATGTGTGACCTTTGTGAAGGCAAGTGCCAATTTGTACCCAAGTTACCAATATTGTGGCAAAAGTGGGAATGAAGCATTTAGGGGTCAAATTGGGAAAAGAAGTGTAGAAGTGGCCTATGTGAGGTCTAAATAGCCTAACTAAGTCATGGTTAGGGTCTTATGGTGTTTGAACAATAAGTTTTGAACCAAAATCCCAAAGGTTGTAACAAGTTGTCAATGTTGTCATTCACAACATTGACAACATTTGTGCAAGGGAGCATTTTCGAGTAAGATGGTTATGTAACTATATGAAACCATTGAATTAGGCATCAGATCAACTATAAGAGGCCTCCATCGATCTGTGCAAAAGGTTGGGGGGAAAAACATTTGGAATTAAGAAGATTTGTAAAGTAACACGGTTTTAGTGAATTCTTGAGTTTTTTTGTTTCTTTGTTTTCAGTTGATTAATGGATTAGATAGCTCGCAGTGTCTATTGGAAAAGTTAGTACAAGTTGTTTTTTTATTCTATGTTGTGTTTTTTTTGAGTTTTGAAGCATTCCAACTAGTTTGTTAATTCTTTTGTTAAGCACCCTATCATTGGTTTGAACCAGGCAGGTTGAACAAATGGAGTCTTAGCTCATCATTCCATTGTCAATTTTGTACGGGCTCTTGGAATGGGTGAGGAGACTCCATGTACTATATGTTTGGAAGGAGGGGCCCTGGGAAGCTCATTTTCTATGTTTGCAATGATGTCCTAGGTGAGTCAGTTGAGCACAGTTAGGGATGACAAATCATTACAAGAAGATTACAACAAGTTGAATGCATTGGTTGCTTCAACTAAAATCTCATGGAGAGGTAGACACACATCTAAAGAAGCCCCAAGTCAAATTAGAAGATTGGGTGAGTTTCTTTGGCTGCTAAGAAAACAAACTCTTAGTCAGACTGTCCAAGTTGTGTCAAAATACTTGTTTTCAGGCATGGCTGTAGCAGTTGGTGTACAAAAAATCTAGGAGGAGAAGACCTTAGATATCTTGGAGTTCTCAATAAAGGGCATCTGAATCCTAAGCCCTTTAGGTGGCTTAATATAAACAAAAAGGCTTGACAAAGGCCTAATTGCTAGCAGCCTATTTTTGGGTGCAATTGGCATGGTTTGATGAACCGGATTGAAGTACTGATGAAAAGTATAGGTGAAGGAGTAATATTGAAACCAATAGAGGTCCTAGTGGCCAGCCTCTCCATGGAGTAAAGTTCTAGTTGAATGTGTTTCAATTTGTGAAGACAAGACTAGGAGTGTCCTAGTAGCTAGATTGGTATTGAGCAGAGTTCGTTGTATTTCTTGTTGGTGTGCACTAGTTGAAGGAGTGGGATCTTGGGTAGAGATACCTAAAGAGTGTAGGGATAGTTAAGTACCCTATCAAGTCAAAACATTGGCCTAAAGAGACCCTAGTGAAGGATAGGGAGTGAGCAAGACAAAGTGTTACATCAATTAACAAGATCATTTTTTGGTAATTGTGTACATTATCATGTTGTCTTTACAGTGACTGTCCTCATTTGTTGAAGAAGAAAAGCATTAATGTGGTTCAATAGCAATACATTCAAGTGGAAATTACACAAGGGAATATCACTATGAGATGTCCTAAGTGTGACTGTCCTTGTCACAAATGAGGACATCTCACAGTGACTATCCCTTGTGTAATTGCCACTTGAATGAGGACAGTCACTGTAAAGACAACATGATAATGTACACAAGTACCGTGAAGGTAGTCGCAAGTTAGGGCTATTTCATTGCATACCCGAAACAATGAAGACATTACAGTCCACAAAACATTTGTGCTTGAAAGATGAACAAATAAAATTAAACTTCTAAATAACCAAAGCCGCTAACAATAAATTCAACACAGATATGTCCTCATTTCTGGGTATTTTAGCTCTCTAACAGCTGAATACCAGATTACATAATAATGACAAAAGAAAAATAAACCCAACGTACTCAGAAATTGTAGCTGTGATTTCGCGGAGGGAATCTCTCTCGGCGCTGTTGAAAACACAAATGACAACGTTCTTGTTTTTTTTGCCCTTATATCCCGATGTGATTTCGCGGAGGGTTACGGTGCTGTTGAAAACACAAATGACAACGTTCCTTTTTTTTTTTGCCCTTATATCCCGACAACATCGCAATTGCAAGTTAGGGCTGTTTCACTGCATACCTAAAACAATGAAGACGTTACGGTCCACAAAATGTTTGTGCTTGAAAGATGAACAAATAAAATTAAACTTCTAAATAACCAAAGCCGCTAACAATAAATTCAACATAGATATGTCCTCATTTCTGGGTATTTTAGCTCTCTAACAGCTGAATACCAGATTACATAATAATGACAAAAGAAAAATAAACCCAACGTACTCAGAAATTGTAGCTGTGATTTCACGGAGGGTTACGGCGCTGTTGAAAACACAAATGACAACGTTCTTGTTTTTTTTGCCCTTATATCCCGATGTGATTTCGCGGAGGGTTATGGCACTGTTGAAAACACAAATGACAACGTTCTTATTTTTTTTGCCCTTATATCCTGATGTGATTTCGCGGAGGGTTACGACGCTGTTGAAAACACACATGACAACGTTCCTTTTTAATTTTGCACTTATATCCCGACAACGTCGCAATTGCGACAGTGCCAAATGTATTGTCGTCGCAAATTGCGACGGTGTCGGGCTATATTTGAAAAAAAAAAAAGGCCAAAACTGCATGACATTTGTTTGCCATCGCAAATTGTCATCGCAATTTCACCCCAAATGTATTAGTGATCATAACTTGAGTTTGGTATCTCTGTTTTCAGTGCCATCAGTGGCGTTGGAATCATGATTAAAATACCTAACCCCTTGAATCAGTTTAGGAAGGATGGGAATCCTTCTAATTGGTTTAGGAAAATACTTTCTCAACAAACTGGATATCTAGTGTATAAGGTTATCCTTATCACCCTGTTTCACCCTTTAGAAGTAGAAAGCCAAAATAGGGGGGGCATAAGGGGCTCTATGCACTTATCAATTTAATTATATTAAGTCTTAGGTGATTTATGGATTTTCATTAACTTGTATGCTGCAAGTACTAACAATTTTCTATAGGATCTCTACATTGAGGACTTGGCTATATCCTTTTTAGTTACTGTGATATTTTCTTACTTTAGCTTGCATATTCACATAGTGTCATATCTAAGCTAAAGTGGGGGCTAAATGTATCATCTTAAAATGGAAGCACTTCCATATTGGTAGGTTTAGCACCCTCATTTAGTACATTTTTTATGATAGATTTGTATTTAGGATGCTTTTGCACTTGGTTCTTCATTTCTAGGCAAAATTAGGGTTAGGATCCTGAGGATTCTCCTTGATTTCACTTCTATATGGCTCTACTTTATAGGTCTAGGATCTAGGTATTGGTCCTCCTAGTCCTCATCACATTCATTCTAGTCTCTTTTCTCTTTTCTAGCACTCTGCCCTACTTTCTCACCATTTCGGGGTCTCTGGCCAACCCCGGGACTTCCTATTTTCAAAGGTGACTGAGCCTAGACCTTTGGGTCAGGGTCAAGGTCGACCCTGACCTAGGTCAAGGTCAAGGTCAACCCTGACCTAGGTCAAGGTTGAGGTCAACCCTAACCTAGGTTAGGGTCAAGGTCGACCTTGACCCCTGTTGGGTTCTGGTCCCCCTTTTCAAATTGTGGTCCCAGCGGGCCCCAAAATCAATGTCAGGCCTCCGAATCTGAATGCGAAAGGGTTTTAATTTAAAATTCATTTAATTATTTTCCCTCAGTTTTTTATTGTGATTGGACCATAATTCAAGGTGAAATTTAAATTATGGGCCCTCACATTGTCCAAGGAGCCTTGCTTTAAAATCTCTATATAAGCACTCTCTTTTGCCTTCATTTTCACCAAGTATTTATCAAGTGGACACACAATCGATTGAAGCAAGCAAGCGATGGTGAAGTGATGATGCAAGATTGCAAGAGGATGATATAGAAGATCAAGACATTGTTGATATCAAGCATTTTTGTGGACAAACCATTGTGGACATTCCTTTGGAGAAAGAAAGATCTCTTCTTCCTTGATCCACCATTTTCAACATTCAAGCATTCAAAGATACAATCATGGGGTAGAAATTAAAGATTGTGAGTTTTTTAGGAGTACTTTAGCCTTGGGGGCTTGGTATGATTTCTTTATCATATTCAAATCTATGCATTTCTTTCTCATATCAATTCATGCTAGGGTTTTTAATCTAGAGGATTAGATCTTGGTATTGCACATTCAATACACACACACATTCTATTACATCTAGCTATTCGTAGAGGTGGAGATCACCAAAATGAGGGTTTGACTAAGGAAAAACCCTATATAGCCACCCCAAAACACCATTTTTTGATATCTATAGTCACTGTTTTGGGAGTTGTAGAGCAGATCTGAGTACCCTTTTTGGCAAACTTCTGGGATCTGTGAACAGATTTTCCGTCAGAACAGTACAGGTCAAGGTCAACATAAAGGTGTAAGATTGTGCCCCAGGGTATGATCTTACCCCTGTTTTGGGTCAAGGTCGACCTCTCTCAGAAAAGTAGAAGGTTTCTAGGTTTTCTTTGTTTCTGTGTTTCCAGTCTAGATCCGGTTGCAAAATTTTCCAAAACTGAATACAAACACCATAATATAGGTATTTCCATATCAGCTTCATTATGAGGTATGTATGTTATCTTATTTAATTTTAGTATTATTTACAAGTATTTCCATATTTACATCACTTATCATTTCAATTTACACGTATTATGGAGAATGTTGGTTTAGGGCTTCTATTAGGTACATTGTTGAAATCCCTACCTACCTTCACCATTTTCCACCTTACAACAAGTATGGCCAAACCAGTGAGCGTTGATGTGGAAAGTATGGATGAAGATGAGCTAATGAGATTATCTTTCATGGCATTTTCTAAAGCAAAGGAAAGGTCAAAACAAAAGGGGGATAAGAAGGTAAAGGTGATTGCTAGGGCAGTAGAGATTGTGAATAAAATACTCCCTACACCTCTCACATTTCAAGGAAAGGATGATGCAGAGAAATTGAAATTGGCATTGGACAACTTTGACAACCATTTTGAGTCACTATTGAAGATCGCAGAGGATAAGGCTGAGAAGAGATACTTAGAAAAGAAGTTGAAGGAAGTTTTCCAGTCCATATGGGACTTGGGCATTCTGAAAACAACTACAATCAAAGAAAAAAGTTGTGTGGCACAAGGAAGAAAGGTATATAGCTATTGAATAAATCATATCAGACATATTAAGAATATTGAAGATATCATAGCAAAGGGTAGGGCTACATTAGACAACATGATGGACAACTGTGAGACCTCCTCATAATCTATATCAGAAATGAACAAGTAGACATCCAAAATTTTGGATAAGATAAGTACTTTGAATATAGAGAAAGGGAGAGTAGTGGAAAGATTTGGTTTGCTAAAGAGTCTAATCACTCCTAAGCTTTCAATTCTTGAATCTCATCTCATAAAGATGGAAAAGATAGAGAGATCAATGACAAACTCTATACCCACTGAGCTGAAGGTAGTAGAGACTACATCTTATCCACTGAATGGACTGATCCATGTTAGTGAACTTATGATCAAGTCATGGGATAACAAAGTAAAGACCTTAGAAGACTCTTTCCAAGACATTCTAAATCTAGCGAGTAAGCACTAAGTCATATATTCTTAAGTTTTTGAAGTTTTATAAGTACCTTTGGCATTGATGTCAAAGGGAGAGGAAGAGAACACAAAAATGAGAAAGGGGGAAAGAATTAAATAAAAGAAGAGAAGAGAAAAATGAGAAAAGAAAACTTGTAAAAAAAAAGAAAAAAGAGAGAAAGAATATGAGAAGTAGAAGGAAGTTAGTATTTTGACACTTAGTCATTTTTCGCTAAGTGTTGCCATCAATGCCAAAGGGAGAGATTGTTGAAAAGTGATGTTTTGAGAGAACTATGGATCACTTGAGGGTTGTGATTTATGGAAACACATATGTTGGAGTGATCACATGAAATGATTATAAGTATTGGAGACACAATCATGAAAATAACTAAGTACAGAATTAGAGTTACAGTATTCTACAGTATTGTTTTGGTCATCGAAGGTGATATATGATATATCATGGCGTGCGAACTTAGAGGAACACATTTTATGATATGTATGACCTTTAGTTAAGGTCGCATATGTTTTGGTGTTGATATCAGTAAGTTACAGTGATATGAAGGTATGCGAAGATAGAGAAACAATGAGAGAGGGTATATGAACAGTCATGATGATTGACGAAAGATTAGATGGAATGGTAACATGCTAAGTAAGATGAAAGTTGTATATTGCTGACACTTTGGTAATACAAGATCACCGACTCTACATTTATTATTTGTATAAGTAATTGTTATGTTTTGTATTGTATTTGAGAGCTGACTGGATGACATAATTAATATAAGTATAGAGTGTTTTGTGAAAGCGATAAGTGTGAGAATATATGATAGATTTGTATGTATGATGGATGCAAATTTGGGATATAAGTGATGACTAATAGAAGGTGCGAGATCAGAGATTGATAGAGCTATAACTAGAACTATCAAAGCATACCAGATGCTTGTGCAGTTCACTCATTGAAGAACACGTTTGTAATAGAATTTTGATTATAAGAGTGGTAAGCTCAGTATACCTTTAACAGGGTTTTTTTATACCCCTAGCAGGGTTCTATATTCCTCTAACAAGGAAATGTACTATGTAATACTCAGATCCTAATAGAGCTAGATCTCCTAACATGGATTCAATATTTTAGTGCATAGTTGTGGGTACTTGCATCCCCACCAAGGTTTTCCCTTAGCCAGGGTTTCCTTAAAAATAAATAACGGTGTTATGAGTTATGTGTTTATGTTATTTTCATTTTAGAATTCATATAGTTTATTTTCAATTGGTTTAAGTTTGATTTGAAGTTTTGTAATATTGATTCACCCCCTTCTCAGTATTACTTAATCCTAACACATTTTCTATCAGACAATTTAGAGATTGTTTATTTCTTTATATACACTTGTGTTGCGAACAATGAGTTCTGAAGGTGGACATAACCTTCTTTGGGCAGTGAGCCAATCTTATTTTCTTGACTCCTAACAGGGTCTATCCTCTAACAAGGACTATGTACTATAATGTTTATTCAGCTCCTAACAGGGCTAGATCTTTGAACAAGGATGCTATACTCTCAGTACATCATTAGTGGGTGTTAATTCCCACCGGGGTTTTACCCTTAACAAGGTTTCCTTGATAATAAATATTATGTTGGCATTCATTGTGCTCATTTGATTTGATATTGCTGCTATTCAAAGTTTAAAGTTTAATAATCTGTCATATAATCGATTCACCCCCCCCCCCCCCCCTTTTAGTTGTATTGGTGGACTGTTATTCCTAACAGAAAAGCAATAAACTTCATATTTAAAACTATCCTAATCACTCAAAGAAGCTATGGAATAGATTGCATAAAATAATATAAAAACATAAATAAAAACATGCAAACTTCTCTTTATACTCCATTGTTCTCTTTCTCCTCCAATTTAATAATGCTCTTTCTACGACAAGTGCACAAATATGATAAAAAACCAAGGGCAAAATTTAGCATAATAACAATGAGAGTTCTAGAATCGTGGTTAACTAAAAACATAAGAAGAAAGCCCAATATATAGAAATCCAACTTGAAAAATGAACAATCATAATAAAGAAATGAATAGACAAGAGGGAAAAGAAAAGCCAACAGTTAATAATAAAAGCTAGATAATAAAACCAATTTACTAATTCCCTCCAAAACTCAAAATTCATGTAAAATAAAAGACAATGATCATAAATAAAGGGGACATTAGGACATAGGGAGGATTAATTAAGTGATTAACTCCCTAGGACCCAGCTAAAGACATTAATTAAATAATTATTAAAATTATTTAATTAAATATGTGCCAAAAGATAGAATATGACAAAATGACCAAAATAAATGACAGGACAAGGATAAATGAAAAATATTCAAAATCGCTCAAAATTGATTAAAAAAAGGCCAAAATGGACAACGACATAAATGACGGCTAAAAGGGGAGCTAGGGGCATTAACCATTTTTAAGTGTCTATAGCTTAGCCCTAAATTATATATTGGTGTGATTTATTTTCAAATTTTTTAAAAAAATAATAAAATCATCTTTGAATTTTGTTGTTTTATTATTTGGGTAATGTTTATCGTTAGTTAATTTCTATTTAAATATACTTGTAATGGTGAAAATTACTCACACAAGCCCTTTTATCTATTTTGATTAGAGTGTCCTTTATGCAATTGTGAATCTATAAATGACATATTATTAACCCATGTCATTTCATAGGAACACAAATCTAAGTCGTAATCTTTTAAATTTAAAAGTATACTTTGCCAACCTTTCCACTAAGTATTATGACTTGAGCTAGCATATGTTTATGTTGAAATGTGCACTTAATTACTATAGTTAAATAAATTCACTTTCATTTGCAATAATAATCTAGGAGAGTGACCAAAGAATTGTCAAAGAGCACTTATGGTAGCATCTTAGAGGAATGTTTTGAGCATTATATCTTATATAATTCTAGATGTATTGCATGATTGTTTGTTGTTCATGAGCTTTACTCAAAATCTATTGAATTAGCCCAATTATGAGTTTGACTACAAAGAGCATGATTGTCACGAGTTAGCTAATATTAGAAGATTAAAAAATTATCTAGTCCTTATCAATATTCAAATATTAGAAGATTATGACAAGTACTTGATAGCCCATTTTTTTCTTATTCCATGCATCTTATTCAAGCCAACAATCACATAGGTAAGCTAAAGGAGAGCTCAATTAATCTACGAATTCTAAAATATTTGTTTTAAATAACTTTTGAAAATATAATATTATGAAAAACCATTTATTAACATTTTCAATGCATGACTTTTTGGTCTCCAAATCAAACCAAACATTCCAATTATATTAATTTAAAAATTATATATTTATTCTAATCATTCAATGTTAATTTCATTTCATTATTTAAAATAGATGTTTTATCATCATGATTCAATTAATTATTATAAGATTTATAAAATATGTTTATATAATGTGTCCACTTTGTATTTATAATGTGTTAGGTTTGAATTTGGATTTCATTAGAGAATATTTTTCTATCAACATTTTAGATCATATTCTATGATCTAGCATAAGATATAGTGAGCTAGAGAAGAAAAATATTCACCATTCTAATAGTAGATCATAGAATATGATCTAAACAAAAAACATTCAAGAGTCAAATTCTTAAAATTTTCAAATTCAATAACATGATAATGTCTTAAGTTTGTATTGTATTGATAATATTTTATAATTGACATTAGAATAGTGAGTTAGAGAAGAGAAACATTTTTAATATTCTATAATAGATCATAGAAAATGGTACGAATCTAATAATTGATTATAAATATGATTCAAAACTTTTTATAATTCAAAATATTGATTAAAAAACATTAAGACAATCAAAGTTATAGACTTTCAAATTTATAAAACTTAATATCTTTAATTATATAATATGTTAAGTTTATATAGCATCGTACTATATTATATTGATAACAATTTGTAATGAAAAAGAGCTGAGAAGTGAAGCAACAAAGTCACCAAACCGAGTGACCCAAACCAACCCACCCCTCCCAAATTTACAACCTCACCTAGGCATACAAATGAGAGGGCAAGCGAGGTGTGGGAATGGCAAGAAGAGGAGAAGCCTTAGGCATGGTGACCCCATACACCTCACTAGTATCAATCTCATCCCCAGGGGGAGCATCCCAATGAAAGGCATGAAACAACCTAGCGAGACCCAAAAGAACAAAACACACACCAAGGGGAGCCCCAGGGCACTTCCTCTTCCCCGCACTGAAAGGCAAAATCTTGAAATCAGTCCCATGGCTAATCTCAACTCTACAATCCACCATATGCCTCTCCGGCAAAAACTCCTCCACTCGATCCCAAATCTTAGTATTCCGTCCAAGAGCATAGGTATTAATAAACACTCTCGTACCAGCAGGAACATGAAATCCCCCAAGACTAGTATCCACAACAGATTCATGAGGAATAAGAAACGGCCCAGCAGGGTGAGTTCTGAAAGTCTCACGTACAACACAACGAAGGTACTGAAGCTCACCCAGATCAGATTCCTCAACAACTCGATCTCGCCCAACAACTGTATCAAGCTCCTCGTGAATCTTCTCCTGTATCCTTGCCTCCTTGATGACTTCCGCCATTGCCCACTCGTTGGTCACCGACGACGTGTCGGTCGCCGCCGCAATCATGTCCTGCACCAGAGCCTTGATTTCTACGTCGTCCAGCCGCGGGGAACCGTCTAGCCCCGGTAGAGTCAGCAGAACGTCGATGAAGTCCGGTGTGGCGGCGGCGGCGCCACCGCCAAGGCGGTGTTGGTCCAAAATGCGGGTGTGGAAGGCATCCATGCGACGCTCGAGAGTTTGCATGCGTTTCTCGTAGCCGTCTAAATCGATCCAGCGCCAAAAGGGGATAAAATCCCCGACGTAGAGGACGCCGAGCAACCAGAAGAGCTCGTGCGTAATGTCCATGAAGTCGGCGGCGTCGGCGGCGTCGGCGCCGAAATATCGCTTCCCGAGCAGCATCCTGGTGACGTTGTTCATGGAAAAGGCACCGAGGATTTGACGTAGGTCGACTACGTGGGTGGGGGATTTTGCATGGGAGTCGAGTACGTGGTTTACCATGCAAGATGCCTCTTGGCGGCGGTGGTCGAGGAAGGAGTCGAGGCGGCGCGTGGTGAGGAGGTGCTCCATGCAAATGCGGCGCATTTGTTTCCAGTGTGGGCCGAGGGGGGCGAACGCTACGTCGCGGCTGTTGTAGGCGAGGTGGGTGGCGGCTACGGTTGTGGGTCTGGAGGCGAAGATGTGGTCTTGGTTGAGGAGGATTTGTTTTATGATTTCTGGGTCGTCTGTTGTAATGGCGTCTACGGTGCCCAGGCGTAGGTAGACTAGAGGGCCGTATTGCTTGCACATGGCTGCCATGTCTCTGTGGGGGAGTGAGCTCAGTTGTAGCAGGTTTCCTACTATTGGCCACCCGGCTGGCCCCGGTGGGAGTTTGAGGCGGTGACGGCGGATTGAAGTGAGGTTTGTGATGGCTAGGGTGATGAGAGTGAGAATGATTGCCAGGGCGGCTGCGTACTGGTGGGTTTCCATTGTGGGAATGGAGGAGTTGGGTGGTGCCGGGTGATGGGAGTGGGTATTTATGGCTTTGTTTTTAGGAGTTTTGGGTCAGATCTTCATGGGAATTGTGTGATGATCTGTTAGGGAGCGCCATAGTTTTGGCGTGGGTGTGAGTTGGTCGGAGTCGAGTATGTTTGGGAGAGAGTTGGTAGAGGGAATTGAGAAATGGTCGGGTCTCATGCATAATGCACCTCAAAAGGTTGGAGACCAACTTTGTCCCTACATCAATGGTAGCAATTTAGTAGTGATGGGTTTAAATATTACATTTTTAGTTTTGACCTAAGGATTTCTAGTCAAATGTGGGAGACCACTTTACCCCAACGTCGATGGTAGAAATTTAGGAGAGACGGTTTAAATATTACATTTTCAGTGTTTGACTTTTCATGATAATCAATGGTTTCTAAGGATTTCTAGTCAAATCTCGGAGACCATTTTACTCCAATATCAATGGTAGCAATTTAGTAGAGATTGGTTAAATTGTACATTTTCAATTTTGACTTTTTACGGAGATCACTTTACCTTAACATCAATGGTAGCAATTTAGTAGTGACGGGTTTAAATAGTACATTTTGAATTTTGACTTTTCATGACAATCAATTGTTTAGGGATTTCTAGTCAAATCTTGGATACCAATTTTCAATTTTGACTTTTCATGATAATCAATTGTCTAGGAATTTTTAGTCAAATCTTAGACACCACTTTACCCCAACATCAATGGTAGCAATTTAGTAGTGACACGTTTAAATAGTGCATTTTCAATTTTGACTTTTCATGATAATCAATTGTTTAGGGATTTCTTGTCAAATCTTGGAGATCACTTTACCCCAACATTAATGGTAGCAATTTAGTAGTGATGGGTTTAAATAGTGCATTTTCAAAATCAATGGTAGCAATTTAGTAGTGACAGGTTTAAATAGTGCATTTTCAATTTTGACTTTTCATGATAATCAATTGTTTAGGGATTTCTTGTCAAATCTTGGAGATCACTTTACCCCAACATTAATGGTAGCAATTTAGTAGTGATGGGTTTAAATAGTGCATTTTCAATTTTGATTTTTTTCATGATAATCAATTGTTTAGGAATTTCTAGCCAAATTGTCAAGTATTTGATGATCAATTATGGCTGGCCATAGTCTTTGCATGGATTTAAGTTGGTTAGAGTCAAATATGTTTTCGCATCATGTGGACAATGAGAGTTCTATTGAGAGGGTAGAAGGAATTGAGAAGCAATCAAATCTCATGTCAAATGTACCCCAATTAGCTTTGAGAATGCTTTACCACATCATCAATGGTAGCAATTTAGTAGTGATGGGTTTAATAGTACATTCTACATTTTGACTTTTCATGATGATCAATGGTTTCTAGGGATTTCTAGTCAAATCTTGAGGCATATGATGATTAATTGTGGTTTTTCATCATAATCTTTACATGGGCTTAAGTTGGTAGAGTAAAAAATGTTTATGCACCATGTGGAAAATGGGAGTTAGATGGAGAAGGTAGAAGGAATTGAAAAGTGGTCAAATCTCATGCAAAATGCAATGCAAATAGCTTTGACATTACTTTCTAATATTGAACTTCACATATAATACTAGAAACAACAAGAGCTATGTTACAACTAGAGTCTCTGCCTTATAGAAAAATAGTGGACTTGCAAAGGTTGAAATTATGCTCTATAAGGTGGACCAAGGGAAAAGATTCTAAAATACAAATAAAGTTTTTGGAGCCTATTTAGAGAGATTGAAGATGGGTGAATAAGAGTGTTTCTTGTGTAATATGGGGACATGTTTCATGATTAATAACAACTAAATAGTGAGTAGAATCCCAAGAACTAATGATTAATGGTTGCATAGATGCCAAATTATAGAAGACTAAAAGGGTAAAAAATACTTTAAGAGGAAAGTATTGAGTTGATTACTTCTCTATTAGAGCTCATTAATCAAGAGAAGATTGAAGAATATAAGGCTCGTAAACATTACTTGTGTTGAATGACGCCAAGAAGAACCAACGTTGTGCACCTTACTGTAGTGAAAAGTGACTAAAATTTTTTAGTGGTACATAAAAGAAAATTGTATGAGACTCTCTCTCTCTCTCTCTCTCTCTCTCTCTCTCATCTTCCTAATCTATCCTCACTTAAACCATTAATGTTATTTAGGATTTGCCTTAGGGAGAAGTAACATTTTTAGATAAGAAAAATGCATATGGATTCTATAAGACTATGTACATGGTTCATTTAACACCAATATGAATGTTGCACCTTTATTTCAATAGAACCCAATCGAGTTTTGACTAAACATGTAACTCGTACACATTCTATCAAGAGGTAAATATAATTCCCAACTACCTAAAAAATAGTATTGCAACTTGTTCCAAGGGCCCACAACAAGTTTTCATGTCTTTCTATGATAGTATGAGACAGTGTAATAGTTTTTTGTCAAATATGATTTCAAATGATTGATTTCTCTTCTTTTTTGGTTTATTCTTGAAGTTATTTTATTGTTAATACTTTTTATTATAATAACAAAATGATGATAATTTTCTTTTTTTTTGGTAATTGATTGTGTATGTTCATCATGATATTATGTTTTTTATTACAGTAACAGTGGGTTTTGAAGGGGCCCCGAAACCCTTTAACAAATTTTTCATAAGAAAAGCATGGAGAAACAGAAAGACAATAGACTACCCCCAAAAAGGATAATCCCCAGCAGGGACACTTCCTAGATTTACAATAAGCACAACTTCCAAAAGACAAAAAATGACAAAAGTGAGAAACCCCCAGTAGGACAGGGCCAAAAAAAGCCTCCAGCATCAGAATCAGACCAGAGTCTTCAGGAAGCCCTCCGACTCCACCAGCTGACTCTGAATGGTCTTAATAGAATATTTTAGATTAATTATTTCCTGGTACTTAGCCTTTATCTTCTTCCTAGTTTTTTATCTAGTTCTAGTGCCCAGTCCCAGTTGCTAGCTGGATTCAGTCCCTTCATTTTTATCTTTCATTGTGTCATTATTGTTTCCTTCCAGCACGTTGCACAGAGTCTTCAAATTTTTCCATAGTATCTTTCATTATAGCATTAGACAGAGTAAGCACATTCTTAAGCATGGCTTCATTGCTACTGATCTCGTCATTTAAAGGAATCATGGCTTTCTCCAAAACTTTGTTGATTTTTTCCTCCATCATAGTGGAATCATCTGATACCTTATCAAAAACCTCTTCATTTCTTTTATTCAAAGAAACATCCTTCCTAATCTTATCAATGGTGTCCTCCAGCATCTCATTCCTAGTTTCCATCCTTATGCACCTATTTTTCAATCCCACAAGGTCATTTTGAACCCATTTATCAAGATTGTAGCTGTAAATTGCCATGTTTTTAGCAAGTTGAAGTACAATCATGGTAATATCTCTCTTCACATGGGAGTCCCTTTCTCTCATATCTTACTCAAGGGAGCGATTGTAGATATTCCCTTCAGACCTATTCTCACAGTCTTCATTTTCTTTATCCTTCCCGGAGATAGGGGATTCAGAGTTAGCAGGGATATTCTCCTCCATAGTCTTGATATCCTCTTTGTTGGAGTCATCATCTGCAATATTAGCAGCCTCCATGCTAGCTTCCTTATCATAATTATCCCCTATTTTGCAATATTGTTCTTGATTTCCCACAACCTCAACATCATGTTTGCTATCGACACCAACAGTCAAGATATCAGGATTATCCTTCTCCCTATTATGAGAGTCATCCTCCTTATCATTAGTATTGTTGGTGACATCCTTGGTCATATTAGGATTCTCCTAGTCGATCCCAAAATACCCTTACACCATGTTGATAATATTTTTTGTGACATCTTTAGGATTCTCCATAGCCACCTCCTGAGTAGCTTGAATGCAAGAAGTGGTAATATCAACAAGACCCTTGACAAAGTCGACTACGTCCATAGATTCCTTCTCTGAAATGACCCTGTTCTCATCATTTGCCTTCACAGTCTCAACTTTGTCCATCTCATCAGTCGTAACCTCCTAAAAATCCTTCATCCCAGAATCCTCATTGAGAGCAAAACTGACCTCTTTTATCCTAGAATTATCTTTACCCAGAGAATACTTCTCAGCCTCTTGACCATCCTTTAACCTAGAAGTATCAATCACAGTCGTAGAAGAAGAAAGGGCTTTTTTGCTAGTAGAGGTTTTCTTCCTCAAGGAAGGACTAGCGAGATTCTTCCTCTTTTTGTTGATGATCTCAGAAGGAATGGGCTCAGGGACGTGGTCCCTAGCATACTCAGCAATTAGAAGAATAATCCCAACATGAAGGATGGGATAATTCCTCATCCTATGTTCAATGATACTTTGATTCAGCGAGCTCAATAAAAAGAAAGGGAAAGAAACCCTATTTTCATGTCTGAAATGATTTACCAAAATAAAGTGGTAATTATAAACTCTAGAGAACCAGCCCTCTAAGGTGAAGTATTCCATAATAACCCTAATGACAAAGCCCCAAATATTCTCAATATTGTCCATCTCTACAAAATATTTCTTACCTTTGATCAAAAGGGCACGTTCTTCATCAGTGACATGGAAATCCTTGTACGCTTTGTTGCCCACTTTAATCTCTTTGGAGTACTGCATTCCCTTAAGAGGGATGGCAGTGATTCCACAAGTAGCTCCAGGGTTAGACTGAAGGACTTCCTAGCCAGATTGACAGTACCCTTATCCCAACCAGAAACAAACACTTTAGAAACCTCTTTGTCATTCCCATGTAAATGCTTAAGGAACTTGTGGACTTTTCCTTTTTTAAGCTCATTCCAAACATCCTTATCATACCTCCATTTGCAATGGGCAGGTTCCTCCCTCCTTAATTCTCCTCCCATTGTAATAATTTTACCCAAATCCTCAATCTCAGGAAAATAGTCCTCCTTAAGTTGCAGAGTTAAAAAAATACAATCGCTCGAGACTCACTTAAGAGAATGGAGGCGATGCTTGTGTTTTGTAACCCATAAAGCATGTGAAATCAGGAGGAAGTGACATGTGATAATTACTTGGTGCATCACCTTCAGAACTATCATAATGAGGAGTGATTTTTGAAGTGTGTTCATGGATTTGTACTTCTCTAAATGCCACCTCACCTCTGGCTTGCTCAAAGACTATATTACATCATTTTGTGTACTTATTATTAACAATGCTTATCACCCCTTCTTTTTGCCTTATTCTGTCATAATTAATGCAAGAATTTATCTCATCATTAATTTTAGTAGTACCATACTATTTTAGAGTTCTGTCACTTCCAGCCCCAAGATTGGCAAGCCCATCAACTACCTGATTTGTTTCACAAAAATTATGAGAGACATGGAATGACTCAAAGGAATGGGAGATGTTTTTAATTTTAGCAATTATGTGCTCTATAGTTTAGGAGGGGGGGTTGATACCTTTGATGTTGTTGACTATGTTAAGTGAGTCTCCTTCCAACCAAACATTTTTACACCCTAATTATTCTACCAACATAATAAGACTAAGAGCTACCATAGCCTCAACTTTGTGATTCAATTGCAACCCCAAGGGAGCCGCTATAGCTCCCACTCAATTGCCATTCCAGTCTCTGATAACACCTCCACTCCCAAAGATTCCTAGATTTCCTTTTGAAGCGCCACCAAAGTTAGCTTTGATCCAACAATTGGGAGGGGTAGACCAAACCGAATTGGCTCTTGAAATATTAGGTTGTTGATTGGTAGGAGGGAAATTCTAATTTTTGATATCATCTTAAGACAAACTATCCTTGAGCTTCTTCTTACTGTTGAGAATAGCATTGATAAAGTTTTCTTCCAACCCTCTGCAAATATTGTTCCCAATGATCTCAAGTTTAGAAAATTTCTCCCTGAATATTATGTTGTTTCATTCCTTCCAAATACACCAGCAAAGGTGAGGTGGGATAAGTTTCCAGAAATCTCTAGCCAACTCATTAGAAAAAGGGCAGCTCCATTGTGTAACAAATTCCTACCAAGAGTTAGGAAAAAGCCAACACAAATTCCACTTTCTGAAGATAAGATCCCACACCCTACGGATGTAGTTACAATGAAGCATAAGATGGTCACAAGATTCTGCATCTTCCATACAGAGAAAACATCTATTAACCAAAAGAAATCCCCTTTTAGACAAATTATCTAGAGTAAGGGGCTTATTTTGAACAAGGATCCAGAAGAAAAAATTGATTTTAGGGGTTAAGAACTTATACCAAACAGTTGCACATAGAGGTTTCATTTCCCTTGAAAAAAATAGAGAGCTAGCTGAGGCAACTGAGAATTCTCCATTAGAGGTAGGGGCCCATATAACTTTGTCTTGAAATTTGTCCCTAATAAACCAAGACTGTAATTCATTCATAAGAGGGTGGAAGCAGTTGTTAATAATGCCAATGTCCTTCCATTTATTATCTTTCTAGTAGTCAGAAACTTTTAATCCAAAGAAATCTTTGGCTTGAATGATTGCTTCCTTCCACTCTTGCTTATTGGATAGAGGCTCTTCTTGGATCCAAGGGTCATCCCAAAAATCAATTTTTACCCCATCACCCAACTTCCATTTTCTCCCCTCAAGAATGATATCTTTTGAGGAATTTATACTATTCCAGATATAAGAACCATTAACTTTGTCTTCATTTTTAATGTAATCCTCCAAATTTCTAGAGTCAAACATATACTTGTTTCTTATAATTTCATTCCATTGCTTTTTGTCCCCATAAATTCTCCCGATTTTCTTCACCAGGAGGGCTTTATTAACAAGTTTAATTGGTCTTAGCCCAAGACCCCCTTTTCTCTTAGGTTTGCAAACCTTCTCCCAAGCTATCAGACTTAATATTTTTTTATCTTCTACTCCAGACCATAAGAATCTATTTTGGATATTCTCTATAACAACAACAAATTTATGGGGAATCTTGAAGAGACTTGGCACATAAACAGGGAGATTTTGCAAAGAAGATTTGAGAAGTCAAAGTTTACCAAAGTTACTCAAAAGGGATCATTTCCAACCAGAAAGATTATTATTAAACTTATCCATAATAAGATTCCAAAAGCTTTCAGGGGGCTTAGAGAAAAGGGGAAGACCCAGATAGGAGGAAGAAAGATTCTCGATGCTACAACCGAGGATATTAGAAATCTTTTTCTATCTATCAGGAGGAGTATTAATGAAGAACATAAAGCTCTTATTCCAATTTATAAGTTGACTTGAAGCAGAGGTATAGATAGTCAAAGCTTTTTTGAGGTTTCTTGCTTCTTTTATAGTAGCCTCCCCCATAATAAGAGTATCATCAACAAATTACTCGTGAGAGCAAAAAAATTTGACCGAAGAAGGTTGGAGACCCGATATGCTTCCCTCATTGACAAGTTTATTAATATATCTTCCAAGGCACTTAGTCAGAATAGCAAACAAGATCGGAGATATGGGATCTCCTTGCCTGAGTCCTCTGGAGGGTTTAAAAAAAATAGAAGATCCACCATTAACAATAATAGAGGATGAAATAGTAGAGACTAATTGAGAATTGAGTTTTAAGACCCCAGAATCAAAGCCAAAGAGACTTAGAACTTTTTGGAGGAATTGCCAATCCACCCTATCATAGGCTTTGGAAAAATCAAGTTTCATAAGGATTCCTTGCTTCTTCGTTGCTTCAAGGGAATGAATATTTTCATGGGCCACGACAATAGAAACCAAAATTTTCTTTCCCGAAACAAAGCCATTATGCTGGGGGGAAATTATGGAAGGCAATATGACAAGCAACCTGGAAGTCAAAACTTTCACAATAATCTTGTAGACAGCATTGCAGAGACTAATCGGTTTGAAGGCTTCAACTGTATTAGCCCCTGTCTTTTTGGGAATCAGGACCAAAAAAGTAGCATTTAATTCCCTTAGAAGAACTCTAGTACGAAAGAATTCTTTGATCACATCTTGCACATCTTTACCAGTTATGTCCCAAAACTGTTGAAAGAAGAAAAGGGGGAAACCGTTTGGACCTAGAGATTTTTCCCCTTCAAAAGAGAACACTGCATCTTTGATTTCCTTATCATTGGGGATGGCCTTGAGCTTAACATTAGTCCTCTGATCAATCAAATTAGGGATGGTAGAAAGGATCTCATTTTGACTTTGCATATCAAGATTTTCCTCTTTGGATAAAAGAGAGGAGAAGAAAAGGAGCATTTCCTTTCTAATATCCTCTTCCTTATTCAAGGTTTTTCCATTAGAAACAAGGGAAGAAATCCTATTGATAGATTTGTGTTTCATAGCCATCATATGAAAGAATCTTGTATTTTTGTCCCCATCTTTTAGCCAAAGGGCTCTTGATCTTTGTCTCTAGAAAGATTCCTCCTTAGAAATGATGTTGTGAAAATCAGCCAATAGCAGATTTTTAGTTTTTTTAAGCTCCTCAGATAGTCCCTCTCTCTGAATTTTCTCCTGTATGAACTTTAATTCATTCTATTTACTATTTTTAGCCATAAAAATATCTCCAAAAATTTCCTTATTCCATATTCTTACTTTCCTTTTGACAGTGCTCAGCTTTTTAGCAATTCTATACATAGCACCACCATCCTGGTTATAATTCCACCATTTTGCAATACACTCTTTCAAGCTTGGGTGAGCCATCCACATTTTTTCAAAATGAAAAGGAATATTCTTTTTCCCATTTAAAAGGTTGGCATTAAAAACTATGGGGAAATTATCAGAACCAATTCTCAGAGAGGAAGATAAAGAGCAAGAGAACTTAGAAATCTAGTCAAAAGATAAAAAAGTTCTATCTAATTTAACTTGAATGAGATCATCTCTAGTTCTTCTATTCGTCCAGGTGTAGGATATTCCTTCCAGCTCCATATCCATAAAAGATTGGTCATTGATGTAATCCATAAGATCCAATCTGCTGTCAATTTGAGATGGGACACCACCCATTTTATCATCAGAATTAAGGGGAGTGTTGAAATCTCCCATAACCATCCAGATATCCTCTTGGTACTTGATTTTGATTTCTTTAAGCCTTTTCCAAAAATTTCAATCTACCATTTTTAGTATCAGGGGCATAGATATTCATCAAGTTCCAGGAAAAATAATCTTTAAGATGTTTAACTTTGACTAGAATTATATTTTCCACTAGCAAAACCGTACAATTAATAGTGATATTATTCCAAAAAATAACAACTCCTCCAGAAGCTCTGTTAGAGTCACTTCCTATAATTTTACCATTCTTAAAATGATGAATTTTTTCCACTTTAATACATAACATCTTAGTTTCTTGGATTAGCAAAATATCAGGTTTGGTATCTCTCACCATATTCCTCAGTACATCTTGCTTATGAGGACTATTCAGTCCTCTAATATTCCAAGATAGGATGTTTATTTAAAGGGTTGGGGAGCAAATCTTTGGGATGGTAGACTGTTTACCATCCACTATATTCTTTTTTGCTTCTTGTTCCCTGGTTATTTTGTGAGTAGGTATTCCTCTTTTATCCCCTAACGAAGATCCAACATCAGCTTTTTGTTGCCTTCTAGTTTGAACTCCTCCCTTGGGGGTACTTTCTAATTTCTTACCTAACTCTATCATCCTTTGACTCCCCCCATTTTTTTTTGAATTCTTTTTGAGCTTCTTTTTATCAATGACTTGTGACCAGGGAGTCTCATGATGCTCCATAGAAAGATGGTCATCAGCCAAGTTCTCCTTTTGACTATCTTCCTCATTGACTTCAGACCAGCTCCTACTGCTGCTAGCTAAAACATGGGAATTTTCAGGCCCATTAGTTGGAAACAAATCTAAGTTTGAGTTTCCTATTTTAGTTCCTCTAGAACCCATAAGGGAAAGGATATTTCCATTTTTATCTTTATCTTCTTTATTAGGACTTGGGAAATCCTGTTGAACATGCTCTTCTGATTTCTTAGTAGTTGACTGTATTCCTTCTTTATATTTATCTACTTTGTTAGATCTTGGAGATTCCAACTGAACTATCTCTACAACTTTATCCTTAGCTCTTTCTGGCTGTGTAGAGGCTTCGACTCCTATCAAGTTCTCAACTTCTATTTTATTTTCCATAGAATATTTGTTATTAGCTCCACCAGCTTGTTGATCATCTTTTTTCTGCTCTTCCTCATTAGGAATATTAGTTTTGATATGGGTCTCTACTACTCCATTATTTTCTCTCCATTTAGTTCTTGTCTCTTTCTTTTTAATTTGGTGTACTTTCTCCTTTGGTTTCATCGAACATTGTTTTGCCCAATGCCCAAATTTTTTACATGTGAAGTAGGCAAAGGGAAGAAATTCGTAATCCACCATTTGGATATGTTTTCCTAGCTTAGAATTAATTGTAATAACCTCTGGTAGGTCTGCCTTATGGTGGATGTTGACACAGATTCTGGCATAGACAAGTCTTATCTTTGTAGCTGTCATCGGGTCAATAGAAAGAAGCTCCCTGAAAGATCCAGCCAGACTCGCAAAAATATCCTCCTACCAACAAAAATATCCTCATGCCAATATTCCAAAGGAAGACCCTGAAATTGAACCAACATCGAGGCCGCTTCAAACATATTCGCATTCAGGTCAAGTCTAGTTCCCCATTTTTGAAGAGCCAAAGATGATATCATGATATTATGTTTTCTTTGTTCTTGAAGTTATTTTTATCATTAATGATATTATGTAGAATAATCGATATCAATGATGGGAAAGAACAATAGAGGAAAAATTGAACAATGAGAGGTAGAAAAGGTAAGACAAAGATAGTGTATGAGGAGATTATGTGAAGGTACATCTTCTAATGCACCTAATATAATGATGAACACACAACAATTCAAATTGATGTAATGATTTCACCTAATGCACCTAATGAAAATGATCAACATACACCGATTCAAATACATGTGACGAATGTACGTCATGCACCTAATAAACACAATGAACATATACCATTTCAAATTTATGTGATGAATGCCCCTAATAAAAATGAAGAACATACACCATTTAAATTTGATGTGATTAATGCACCTAATGAAAATGAAGAGCATGCACCGATCTTAACACCTCCTAGAATTATTCGTAGAAAACCAAAGTTTCTAATTGACATTGATGAAATTTTTTTGAAGCCAATGCATGATAAATTTTTTGAAAGAACTTGTAGAAGAGTGGTTAGAAGAATTTGGAATAACTATTTTGAAAACTTAAATCAAATTGGAATTATGCCAATTAGTCAAGTTGAAATGGTTAAAATTTTGAAATTTAGAGAGACAATAAAAATTTTGGGGTTAAGAACATATTAAAATAATAGTGAAAGAACAATTGTGAGGAATCTATTTGATGCATGCCAAGCCATGGGTTTGAAATCATGTACTAAACATGCTAAGTCGATATGTCCTCACATCACCCATAATAGGAAAGGAAATGAAAAAACCTCGTTTAATAAGAAAAAAAAGAAAATCATTAAGGATAATTAGAACAACATTACACTATACCTTTGAGAGGTGGGAGAAAGTTGAGGATCCTAATAATAATTCTCTAGGGGCATTCTTAGGTGGACTCCCATGCAAAGACAAGGTTTTTGTTTACGCACTAAGAACATTAATTGAAATTTTTTGGCATGAAAACACAAGGGTTTCACCCAACCAAAGAGATGTTGTTAGAAGGTGAATCAGATCTAGAAATCATGAGCCACATCCAAAACACTTTTTAGATATGACCAAACACAATTTTATGAAAGGTTTCTTCAAAACTTTCCTCAAATTAAAATTAGTCAAATATTTTTTGAAATGACAAAACCATTTTATGTTAAGGTTAATCATGCACGTACTACATGTTGTTATAGGGTCCATATTGAATTTTCCATGCATTATGATATTAATAATCATGTATGTTATACTTTGCATAGTAATAATTTGTTTTGTAGGAATGTGGTGTACAAACACCCCCTAAGTCACCAAGATATTTTATTTCAAGTGTACTTTGTAAATGAGGTGATGACTACCTTTATTATAAAATGACGTGTTTGAAAGAATTTTGTCCTACATGTAGTGGTTTTCAATACTTGCATAGATGTCTACATCTAAATAACACACATAAAATTGGTAAGAAACTAGTTTCTTTTGGAAAATACAAGTCAACCACATATGGTGTTAAAGATGGAAAATAATTGAAGAGGCACGAGTTAGTGAAAAAGGATATATGCATAGCTGATTTTATGAATATCTTTCAAGAGAAACTAGTTTATGAGAACATATAGGTCATACACAAGTGGTTAGATGATAAATTCAACTTATTTAAGGACACTTTTCCCCTTAGTACTTTTGTCTTCATCATTGGTTTTGCTGAGAATTATACACTAAGACCTCAAAATGAAGTGCAACCTATGTATTACGATTCTACACAAGTTACAATTATTGTACACATAGCATTCATGCATGCACATGATAGCACAGATGAGGACAAAGAAATTCTAAGAGAGTATCACTTCTATATCAGTGATGATCGTACTCATTCATCGGAGTTTGTGCAAGGATGCTTTAAAGTTTTCTATGATAGTTTAAAGAAAAGAGATATAAGATACAATTGCACCTCCTAGTTCAAGAATGCAAGGATGTTCTACTGGTTGACTAGGGTGCATTTGACAAGTGGTGTGCAACATTTTTGGAATTTCACTGAGGCAAGGCATGGAAAGGGAGAGAATGATGGATCTGGAGAATGTCTAAAAAGAGCTCTTTCAAGAGAGGAATTGATGTATGAAAGTGGCACAGTGTTAGTAGATGCAGAAACAATTGTGCAATGGTGTAACTGTATGATGGGACTAGGTAATGTAGGTTAGTCTATGGTTTATATATATATTTGGTTGATACATGAATCTAACATTGAAGACTATCTATATTGTTGTACACTTATAGGATTAAGTGAAATTCATTCATTTAGAAGCTCAAATGCAGCGTCATTAGCTATTTATACTAGACAAATGACATATTTTTTCTCTTTATGTATGAATTTTGTGTGGGAGGAATGTGAATCAAAAGAGTGGTTTGACCAATGGTATTGTAGACCTTTGCAACCCCTTGATACATATAAAATTCCTAGAGCACTACAATTGAACTAGATTGAAGCATCAATGAATTTTTGCAATGTGTCTAACCTAGTTGAACTAGATAATTTCTCAATTTATTACTTAGGTAAAATCAATTTTATACTCATTTTATTACACTTACGTTGATTTTGGTTTTAAATCATCCTTCTATAAAATCAAGGTCATGTGTATGCATTTGTTGCTGATGAGAACAATGAAGAAAGAACTCATTACTTTTTTTGTCATTATATTAAGGCCAATTTGAAGTTGACAACTACAATCATTGATGGAGAGAGTATTGAGTACCCAATAGGATTCTTTGTTGTGATAGGACATGTCTTAGAAGGTACCCTATCAAAAAAATTAATTTATAGTTGTTTGAGGAATTTGAGACCTCTTAAACTCATTTTATTACACTTTATGTTGATTTTGGTATTAACTTATCCTTCTATAAAATGCAGACACCCTATCAAAAATTCTAATGTGTGGTTGTTTGAGTACTTTGAGGCCCATAGACATATTCTTCATTATTCTAACCTTGTTATTGCAAAAAATATTCAATTGATTAAGTATCGTGGTAGACCTCTTAACAACAATTTATGGATAGTTTGTGAATCTGGCCATAAGGCAATACTTGACACAATAAGGGTTAGGGTTGATCTAGAAGGTTCATTTGATTATTTGGGCCATCTAGAAGAATAATTCTTCAAAATGGTAGAATGATTTTGACAATTATGTATATATTTTTTGCAAAACATTGTAACTTCACTTTTTTGTATATACAAATGGCCATGAGGTGCTCTACATGCATATTTGGAGGCTAAATTTTGTATATATCAAGGGTAATGAGCTGTAATGTATATATATATATATATATATATATATATATATATATATATATATATATATATATATATATATATATATATATATATATATATATATATATATATATATATATATATATATATATATATATATATATATATATATATATATATATATATATATATAAGTGGCCATGGGGCTTATTTGCAAATATTGAGAGGCCAAACTTTGTATATCCTAATTTGTAATAAAGTTGTAATGAATTTTGTATCATACAAAAGCTGTCAAAAGTTGTCAAAGTTGGTAAAAGTTGTCATTATGAAAAGTGCATAAAATGTTGTCTTCATTCCTCCATGAGGTAATTATGAATCTTTGAAGTCCTATTTCATGTTAATTCTTAAAATAAGGTCTTCAGACCATTTTTTGATGTTTTAAATTCAACGTAAGATGTTGTGATGGTTAAGGGATTCAATAGGACAAAAGTTGTCATTGTGTAGAAAAGTTGTCATTATGTTGTCAAGATGTAGTAAAGTTGTCTTATTGGTGTAGAGGAGATCACTCAAAGAAGATCACCAATCTTTAGATATATTGGACTATTTAGGGACAGTAAAGAACACACTAGAATGCTTGGCACCAACCTTAGACATCAACCAATAACACCTCTTCACATTCATGGCTAGTAGCCCTCATTTTTTTCTTTTTGACTCATAAATTTGGAACCACATACCACAAAGACAAAGTAAGACCTCATTCAGACACCCATTTGGGATGTCTAGAACATATCTCAAATTAGCTATATGTTGTTTTGGGTTATAAAGGCCAATAATCGACTCTCAAACCTCTCAAATTTGTATTACAATTGAGAAATGCATTCACAAACATGAAAATTAATCATTTCTCCACTCCAAAACTAACCTAGTACATCAATTTATTTTTTATAGACCTCACCTTGTGCTTTAAGACCACCATGATCCTTTAGAAGACCCTCTCATCTCCCATTCTACCCATTTTTAGATTTTTCCAATGGTGGAAATGGGAGTTACAAGTATTTATTTCTAAAAATCCTCCTAAAAACTTGCATAGTTCAATGACCAACTATTCCAGTGGCTTCTATTCATCACAAAACCATGAAATATGTTAGGGTAATAAGTTATTTTGCTTATTAATTAAATCATATTGATTTAATTATTAAGTCACGTATTATCTCTTTATTACTTAAGCTAAACTTTGGCATATAATAATTAATTACTTTATTAATTATTATGATGCAACCTAGGTTTCTCCACCCTTATAGGGTTTCAAATCTCCTTTATAAGGATTGATCTCCTTTGTCTTCATAACAAATTGTAAAACAAACCATTCATTATTGAATTACAACTTTTGTTTTTGCACATCAAGGAATGGATCCTCTCTCGTGGATCAATGTGTTTAGGCCTCTGTAGCTTCTTGCTTCTCTCTTTCTATGACAGGTGTTTGCATGCAGGTGTTCTTGGGAGTTGTGGGTTGTTTTCTCATCAACTCCAACATGGTATTAGAGCTTCAGATCTTCATGCCCATGTTCTCTTCTTGAGAGATTCAGCCTTGTTTGTCAAATCTATATTTCTCAAAGGATTTTCTGTTGGATCTAGGGGAGACCTTTGATTTGGGTCACTTTGGGCTCAAAATGACCTCACCATTGCATTTAGAGTGCCCAAGAACCCTTGTTTTCATATAAAATTTATCCAATTTGGACAACTTTGCATTTTGGGGCAAAAAATTTTTGCACCAAGGTCATATGACCATGACATGCTTCCCAAGGAGAGTGATCAACAAAAAAAACTAGCAAAAAAAGGTTTTTAATAAAACATTTTGTCTATCTTTTTTTTTTACTAAAGTTTTTCCTAATTTTTTTTAAAAAAAAACCATGCATACCTTTTTTTTAAAAACATGCCTACCTTTTTGGAAGTAAGCTGCATGTGTAGGTCAATATACTTGCATGTGTAGGTACTGATGTCATCATCAAGAGGGCAAAATTTGACAGCCATCAACCCATCAATCCCTTTGATTCTTTTGTTATAAGGTGTAGCTTGTGGTTTTTTGTTCATAATTTGAGCATATGGTGTTGAAATCGGGCAAACGAGATATTGTTAGAAAGATATTTCTGAGCTCTATCTAGATATAGAGGTTTGAATTTCCAATTTTTCTTTTTTGATGGTGTTTTTTTTCTTTCAAATCCATATGTTTTTTTTCACACTTCGAGAGTCATATCTTGCGCATCTGGACTCCATTTTGGGAAAATGATATATCACTGGAAAGATTATTCTGTGATCTTTCCAGTGTTGTGAGTCATTTTTCTAGATTCTGATCTAGGTATATTTTATTTAGTTTTTTTCATTTTTGCACTCTGGCAAATATCTTGGATGTTTTAGGTCTTGGGATCTCTTCCTTTTGTGGAATGGCTCTTCTTTGGTTATTCTTTTATTTCAATAGTCTTTTTCTCTTCTTTGAGCATTGTATACATCATTTTGTAGCATGTATGAGATTGTGCACATGTTCGTGCTCTTTGTACTTGCACTCAATTATAAAGTTCCATGGGGGGTTTGATGTTTGCCTTTGTTTTCCATCTACCTTTGTCATGTGAGCATCCCTCCAATGATATTACCCTCAGGATGTCTTTATTTGTGTTTGTACTCTCTTTGCACCTTCGATGTTCCTGGTTCTTCATCATGCAGTTCATGGTGGACTTCCTTTTCAATGTACATGTCCCCTCTCCCTTGTCAGTATTATGGGGGTGTTTCTACTATTGGTTCTTTTGCTTCCTTAGTTTGATGGTGTAAGCTATGTATTCAATATTTGTTCATATGTACTAGGCAGATGCAGTGGCTAGGTACCTATACATTCTGGTGAGATGGATCATTTACCATATGGATACTCTTTCTTTCCTATTTTTAGAGGCACTCTTCCATCTTTGATTGATCAACTCTTCAGACTTTGGTATTTTTATGCCATCTATATCTTTGAGTTCAAGCATTTTCCTTTGTTTGCCTCTTGAGTCAAATAGTGTCATTTGAGGGCACTCGTGGAAATTATAGTATTATGTATCTTTGACTTCAATTATTTGCCTTTTTTTTCCTCCTGATTCAAGTAGTGTTATTTGAGGGCTCTCATGCATATTACAGTCTTCTTTACCTAGTCATATTTCAGTGGAGGATTTTCAAATCAACAGTTACTTCTTAACAGAGTTTGCAGCTTCTTGCTTCAATGATGTTTGACATGTTCATCCTTGTTCCTATTTTCTAGAACATTACCTAGTTTTGGAGGCTTCTTCAGTCCTTCATACTAGTCTTCGACTCTTTTTGGAGTAGAGTTTTTCCCATGTGGTTTTCTTTATTTCTCCATTTTATAGAGAATCTATTTTGTACTTGGTTACCTGACCAGGCCTTTGTTGCTAGGACCCATTTGTTTTAAGTAGATATTCTAGGTTTTTAGCTACTCCCTAAGTTTATCTTAAGGGGGGTGTTAGAGTAATAAATTATTTTGCTTATTAATTAAATCATATTGATTTAATTATTAAGTCACTTATTATCTCTTTATTACTTAAGCTAAACTTTGGCATATAATAATTAATTACTTTATTAATTATTATAATGCAACCTAGGTTTCTCCACCCTTTTAGGGTTTTCTTATCTCCTTTATAAGGATTGATCTCCTTTGTTTTCATAACAGATTATAAAATAAACCATTCATTATTGAATTGCAACTTTTGTTTTTGCACATCAAGGAATGGATCCTCTCTCATGGAGCAATTCGTTCAGGCCTTTGTAGCTTCTTGCTTCTCTCTCTTTCTATGACAGGTGTTTACATGTAGGTGTTCTTGGGAGCTGTGGGTTGCTTTCTCATCAACTCCAACAAAATATACTTAGTTTCATATTTGATATATATTTAAATAATACATGCAATAGCCTTTTTCTTTGTTATTTCTCATTAGCCCATTTGTCAAGGGCTATATTTTATAATTCATAGATAATCTTGACTATAGAACTTCAATAAGCCCATTGAACCCCTACGATGTTGATTAAAATCAAAAAGTTTTTGTCATTTATGACTCAGTTTCAAGATTTATTACTATTGACAACTCATTCATTTCCTTATCTAGTATGTGCAATCATAACTATAAAAGTAACTATCATGTACCTTCATATCTAGTCAGTAGTTTAAGAAATCTATTGGGTAGTTACATGGAGCATGAAATGTATAAAGAAGGAGGTTTTTCCTTCAAGGGATCATGATTTATAGAGGATCCTATATGTTGGTATATTTAGGTAATCTAGAGGAGATAATCTATTTCTACCCTTTTCCTAATTTTGGTAATCAATGGATCTATTCGTCGACCTCTAGGGAGTTCCAGCCACCTAAATTAGAACCTTGAAATGAATCAGGAACTTCTCTATGAAAGAGATCAATACCTTGAGAATCTCTCCACTTGTTAGCTGAATTAAAACCTTGAATTATAGACGGTTGACCTTTATTGTAAAATAAAGAGTGAGACTATAAGGAAATGGCCTTCTTCTCCTATGTTTAGTCCAATAATCACACTTTCCATTAAACCCTTATTAGATGTACAAGGCCCCCCCACTTATTTTGTCTCTATGGTTTAAAGAGTCTCCTATTAATGAGACCTCATACTATATTTATTGCTTTAGGCTCAGGCAAACACTGTCCTTGAGCCCAAGGGAGACATAATTGAATAATAATTTTGAGGGATCATTTCCAAGATGAGTAACCTAGCTTCCCAAGTCTCGTAAATGTAAGACAATTAATAAATAGGCATTTCTAATTAAAATATTTATGGTTCTAGAATGAAGTGCATGACCAGATTCTTTAATGAGCCAATCTGAGGCTTCATTTCATATTTCTTTGTGTATAATCTCATATTTCTCTGTGCTCCTAATCTTTCGCTACAAGAATAGGTCAATAGGAAAGAACAACCAAGTAGATACTTAATGAAATTCATCAGCTCTTGGACTGAGTCATGCAACAAGGTCGAGAAAAATAAGGACAACGCTGGAGACTCAACTGATTCACCTACTTATTAGTCAGATGAGTTAGTGATGTTTTCATGTAGAGAAAATATAGGGAGTGGTTGTCCTATACTTTCTCTTGTGGGTACGAAGAAGACTATTTCTTCCTTGTTTAGATAATTTATCTTTTCCACTTTGAATGTAATAAACTACACCCATCTATTTTTTTGGAATGTGGTCAATTAGTTTGAAGTTAGTTAGCAGGGATCTTTAGTATAAATAATCTTTTGAAGCCTCTTCATAGGTAAGCTAAGCTAGAGAGAGATAAGAAAGAACTAGGTTGATGTAACTATTTTCAATAATATAGCTTTCAAGTTCTAGAGTACTATGTGTAATCATTTTCTAATATGAATAAAGTAATGTTGACTATGAGTCTATAGTGTGTTGATTAAATAAGATTTACTCACCCAAGGGGGCCCACTTGGTGAATGATCCTTTGCATTTTAGTATTTATTATAGTTATTGTAGTTACTATTCAATCATTTGTCTACTCATGCAGCCACATAAAAATAATTTTTGTGTTTGTTCCTGCAACTAAAGTGGGAAAAATAGTTTCTTGGATGATATACATGAAATTAGTTTGTTTTCATGTTATTTATGCTTTGGTAGATTGTAATAAAATAGGCTTACATTTAACATCCATTTTCCTGCATTACTTTCCCTTCCAATAGTAGTTAGTATGGCTACAATGGAGACTTGGTGCATATATTGTGTAGAACCATTTCAAGTTTACACCCCTGGGTTGACATATTAAATGAACCTTACTACATAATGGATAGTTGCTTAGTCAAGATGACCAATCTGTGAGTGAAGGAGTTAAGACAATTTATTTATCCATTTGGAAAGGACCACATGGGGCACATATTGTTGGTGTGTCATTCCCTTTGGGATAAAGAATGTTGGAGCTACATATCAAAGGGAAATGAGAACCATTTTTCATGACATGATGCATATCACCATGGAATATTATGTTGATGACATATTGGAAATGTCCCTAGAAATAAATTTGCACTTATTAGTATTAGCATCAATATTCAATATACTTTAAGAGTATAAGGTCTAGCTAAACCCAAAAAAATATGTCTTTGAAGTCATATCAAGAAATTTATTGGGATTTATTGTCTCCTAGGGAGGAATAGAGATCATCCCTAAAAAGGTACAAGCTATAATTGCAATTCCTCCCCCAACAAATCTGAAGTACTTGAGAAGTTTACAAGGAAGGTTACAATCAGTAAGAAGATTTATATAACAACTGGAAGACAAGTGCCACCCATTCTAGCATCTATTTCATAAAGACATAAAATTTGAATGGACAAAGAATTGTCTAGAGGCCTTCCAAATACTAACTAAAAGACTACCTTCTATCAATACCAGTCTTAGTAGCACCCATTCCAGATCGACCCTTACTATTGTATATATCGACAACAAAATACTCACTAGGGGAATTATTGACATATAATGACTTAGAAGGAAAAGAAAGGGCTATATACTATATCAATCAAACATTTTTGGCTTACAAACTAAGATACACTTCTATTAAAAGAGCGTGTTTGGTCATAGTTTTTTCTTCACAGAAACTTAGACACTACATGTTGAGCCACAAGATAATCCTCATTTATAAGATTGATCCCTTGAAATATATATTGAGAAACGTAACATTGATAGGGTTCCTAGCCAAATGGGTCATGATACTAAGTGACTTCGATATAGACTATGTCAACAAAAAATCAATCAAAGGCTAGGAAATTGTAGACCAATTGGCAGATGTGTCTCTACCTTCTAGTCATTCAATGTTTATATAATTCCCCAATAAAGGAATATTTTCTATAGAAGAGCCAAAATAATCAAAGTTATATTTTGATGGCTTCCATACATAGAAAGAATTAGGTGTTGACATATTCTTTATCACTCCACAAGGAGACTCTATTCCTAGATCTTATAGATTGAGATTTGATTACACCAATAACATAGAAAAATATGAAGCATTGTTTATAGGTCTCAAAATAGTTGTGCATTGGATATCCAATAGTTACAGGTAGATGGGGATTCTCAACTGATTATCAACTAGGTCAATGACAACTATGACACCAAAGATGATAAATTAATTTTGTATAAGGCCATGGAAAAAGACATCAAGGCACACTTTGAGAAAATATCCTTCGAAACAAATCCTGAAGATCATAAACAAGGTAACAAATTTTATGGACAGTATAGGATCTTTGTTAGACATGCCACCTAATGTGACACAATATGAACTCATGGTCAAATAGCTTATGGTCCCTCCTTTTGAAGCCCCAAAGTCTAAGGTTGTGTGCAAATTTGTTGGTCCTAAATCCCCTTGGTATCGACATTTATGACTATCTTACTAACCAAACCATTCCCCTAGAACTACCCCACAAACAAAATAATTCCTTGATAAGGAAAACATCTTGTTACACTAATTTCCAATACACTCTATAGATGAATTATGGATGGTACACTCTTAAGATGTCTCAACTCAGAAGAAGTAAAAGCAATAATATTAGAATTTCAAGAAGGTATTTACAGTGCCCACTCTAGGGGCATAACCTTATCCCAAAAAACTCTTAAAATTGGGTATTATTCACCTATAATGGAAAAATATGTTTTTTTGTTTGTTCAAAAATGTAGAAAGTGTGAAATTCATAGGAACCTCATTCATGGACTAACTCAGGAGCTGCACCCACTTACTTCATTGTGGCCTTTCTCACAGTGGGGGTTTGACCTTGTTGGAAAGATCCATCCATTATCCTATGATTATCATAAGTACATCATCATGACCACTGGGTATTTCATAAAGTGGGTCAAAGAAATTCCAATGACATATACTATCGACAAACAAATTTCTAGGTTCCTTTTGAACTATATCATTAGCTGGTATGCAGTTCCACAAACCACTATCACTGATAATGGCTCACCCTTCAAAAATATACAAATGAAAGGGATTCGTGCAAAATTACATGTCCATCATAGTTGTTCTTCATGCTACTGAAAAATCCCATAATAGGTAATAATAATCATGCCAAGGCATCTCCTAGGAATAGTATATTCAAACTAAGTATCATTTTCCCTATCATGAAGTGCATTTAAATTATCAACCTAGGGACTTATACTTGAAATGGGATAGCACAATTTGTGCACTAATTCTCTCATGGAGTCATTTTGCTTAAGTTGCAGGAAGGAAAATACATGAAATAAACTCACACTATTGCTATAGGAAAGTAAACACACACATCTACTACTAATAATGATGCTGAACTATAACTTCAATCTTAACCTATTCTATCAACCCAAAGCATTCAAAATTATTATTTTTGCAAGTGTTGTAGGAACATACACAGTGTATAACGCTACAAGAAAGAACAATGACCTCTACTTGAATTGTTGTAAATGCTTAAATAGCTTAATCTAATCTACTCTAATCCACCTTCCAAGTGAGCCCCCTTGGTTGGCTTCTGCTAGCTACTAGCATAGAATAGAACTCAAAATCACTTCTTCATTGTATTTCCAAAAAATGGATTACATTATCATAAGGCAACATACGAACTAGAAAAGTAACTTTGCTTCAGATTATAACAATAATACAACCATCTGACTAAATTTCTATCTAACAATCATATCCCTTTATATAGAGAATTGATGCTTATTTGAACACAAAAGATAAGATCTAACTAATTCATGCCATAAAGAAAGGAAAGTGCAACAGTCCATGACAAAATATCATAAAGGTTTCATAACCTCTTCAAAAGAACATTGATCACAAAGAGAATATAGCGTAAGTGTGTTCCTATATTTCCTAGAATAGTTCTCCCTTTAATTTATCAGGCATGTTCCGTGGTATCATAATGGCTTTCCATCATCATGACTGAGTCTTCCTTGCTCTTCATCAATACTCATTGATCCATTCTTTAGTTGCTCCTCTTTCCCTAGCAGGTTAGTAGCACATGCATATACTCAAGTATTTAACCATTTAACTTAATCCAAATGTTAGAACACACATTCAAACAGTTATATGAAATACTGCAATATATATAATATTTGGCAAAGTATATTAACTATTATCTAGCCATAGGTTTTGTTCATTTGAATATACTTATAACATGTTCATAAGTTCAAATACTGAAAAGGCATAACAAGTGTTTTAGAAATGCTTGGAATAGAGCATAAAAGTATCATAAAATAAAGACAAATTATTGACTCATCATCTACCCCTACAAGCATAATGCTTGTCCTCAAGCATTGCATTTCTTTTCTATTCCTTAGAACTCCCCAATTTCAGTCTTTCCTCTCCTTTTGCTCTTGAAAGTGTAATAGAATCCTCTAGTCTTTTCCCAGTAATCCACCCTGTAATCTTCCTGGAGCTAATCCATTTTTGTAGCATTAACATCATACAAAGGCCACATGAACATTGGTTGTTGGAATGTCAAGGGACACCAGAGCTCATGCTGAATTTTCCTTCCCAACTACATGTACTTGGGTTCCCTGTTCATTATTGCTTCAAGGTTGAGAGGGCTATGTGGCTCTGACTTCTTAAAATCCTCTGGCAACCTATTCCACCTATTTCTTACACCTACTAGGGCTCACTTGAAGGTAAAATAGGGCATCCACTGATACTCTTTGTAAAAAATTTCTTTAACAACAAAAATTATATCCCTGGTTTTTGCTTTTATCTTTTCATAAGTGAGATTTAACCAGTCCCTCAGTAAAACATCAGGCTAACTACTTTAAGCCCTTAAGGATAACTGTTCTGATCTCTCATGATCCCTGTAAAATCCAATTGCTTGTCATAATTAGTTTCATTATGCATCCATAACATTAAGGCCTTCAGATGTATGTCCCCAATATAAAGTAGGGAATTCCAATCAGTTTCTTCGGGAATAATAAAATTATGGAGGTAAAGTTCACAAAGTAGGTTTTGTTGCCAAGTAGGAAGGGATTGGTACAAACCATAGAATTCTTGAGCTGTTTTAAATTTAGACTTTTATCTTTAATGATCATCATTAACTGAAACAAAAGAAATTGTTCTTTTAAGCAAATGACATAAACTCTAGGAGGAGGCCTGTAGGCTATAATTTGATCGGCCATCTTTAAAGCATGGTCCATTTTTTACTTCTACCTTTGCATTTGTTTTTTAAAATCTTCTATTTCCTCCCTTTGGTCATTGATTTCTTTTTGTATCTTCTTTCTTTCTTCCTTCCAAAGAGTCCTTTTAAAAACAAACTGAGTATACAAACTGAAAAGAATAGATTGAAGAGTAGGTGGACCAAACTCTTCTAGCTAAGGTTTTTTCTTCTCTCTACAAGCTTGCTCTAGGTAATCAGTGAACTGAGTTCTTTTAAAGGGCACAATATCATTTTTGGAACAAGAGTGAGTTGATGGTTGAGACAATTGAGGTTCTTCTTGCTTGTCTTCTTGAACTATTTGATGCATTTCCTCAAGATCACTCTGTTGCAAATGTGGCTCCTGGCAAGTACTTTTAGGCTGATTATCAAGTGACTCATTCAAATTTTGGGAATTATCTAGAACATTTGTTTGTGCTGGATAACTTTCAAGATCATAATCAATATGGGGTTCAATGGTAGGTTTATCTGAGGGAACATATTGGTCATCTAGAGGAATATGTGGAATTTTATCTCTCATTTGGGAATTTCTCTGCAAAGGAGTCTCTGCAACCTCTACAATTTTCTTTCTAGCAGTTTTCTTCGGTCTCTCTATTGTAGGAGTGGTTGCTGCAGGAGCCAACCTCTTTTTCTTATTTCTTGAAACTATAGGGTTTTAGGGTTCATTTTCATTCTTATGGATTCAAGGAGAATTTTTTAGAAGTATCTAGAAAGATAAGGAAGAGAGCTAAATGATGGAAGGATTCGATGAATTTGACCTAAATTTAAGATCTACGGAAGAGATTAAGTGGCAAAAAATTAATCTACTTGATCAAGTAGGTATAAGGATGACCTAAGTGTGGGTTATGTAGTATGGTGGAAAAAAGGTTGATGTTATTGACTGACAAACCTAAGCAGAAGGCTAAGAAGAGATGTGAAGAGCTGAACAAAGTTGAGATGATTGCTTGAAGGGATTTTCGAGCAGATCAGAGATGGAGATGGAAATGAAGGTCAGTCATTAAATCACCATATGAGCGTATTGGATAAGTATTCGCAAAGTGACTTGTATATTTTAGATCAGAACCTACTGTTACTTTCTAACCATTGTATCAATTAAAATCCTTTAATCAAGGTTGACCTAACAGTCATATTGTAAACCCTTTAATCAAGGTGACATTATGATGGAATGTTCTTAAGCCCTCTAACTAGGCCACTCTTAATAGGGTGATTAAATCCTTTAATAGGGTCACACCTAACAGTGTGTATTGTAAACCTTTAACAGGGTTGGCTTCTCATAGAGCTCACTTCAGAAGAGTGAAAATTTGGTAGCATGTTACAGGTGGTTTTTCCCATATTGGGTTTCTATGTTAAATCCTAGTGTCATACTTGTGTGAATGTTATTTGATGTGTTATGTTGTTGAAAGTTTTATATTCTGCAAGTTGATTACTTTTGGACAGTGGACTGCAAGTTTTATATTATTGATATATTCTATAGAGACCGAGTGAATTACTGATTAGATCTAAGATTTTTGGTACATCTGGACCTGAGGATAACTGATTCACCCCCCCCCCCTCAGTTATTCTAAAATCATTCTAACAATTTATCCCAAGCCAAGGGAGATACATCTCTGAGAGACCTTTCAACAAGCAATTTAATTAGAGCATGGTGGGTAACATAATTTTTTTTTTCCTTTTTGGGTTTCTTCGGCACCAATACTCAACATATTATAAATAAAATTTGGAACATTGACTAGAGAATTATGCCTGACATAACTAAGCAATTTAAAATGATGTACATGTAAATGAGAAAACCTTCCTTCGCAAGTGAGGTACCTTATAATATGTGTTGTTAGCTCATCAAATGGGGAAGGAAGGGACACACACCTGCAACCTTGTTTGTTCACCTCCAATGGAGGGTTTTTAGGCAAGGTAAACTGTGTCCGAGATGACCTAGCATCATGTTCATTAGGATAATGCTCACCGATTGCAGGCAAGCTAGTTACCTCTATTATGCGCTCCTTTGTTTCCAAAACTGTCAAGCACCACACATTTTCTTCTCCTTCTTTGAAGGTATTCATAAATTGGGTGGCTACTTCCTCATCAAATTCTATCAATTTGAGGAAATACCTAGGCCACCCATAAGCATGGAATCTCTAGACTGCTTCTACATTTGTAAGCAAAATGGTGTGAACCACTTGTTCGTGGTGCATTAACTGCCCTCCCATTGTTCCAAATGCTTTCTCCAAATTCTTTTTTCAACTTGTCAATTTTTTTTTTCTTTGCTTCTAAAATTCCCAATTCCCTAATCTGTTTTGAAATACGTTGAAATTCAGCTCCTAACTGCACCTTAAACTATAAATTTCCTTGCAATCTCTATGTTACATTTTTAAAAAATGATAATAATGGCACTTAAAGTAAGGAATTATAGTTCTAAATGCAATTAACTTCCACATAACTTGATTATGTCATCTTAGGGTTACATCAAGTTAGAAATTAGAGATTATTTGGTAATTGGGTATGACACTTGTTATGAAACATAAAAGACTTAATAAAATAGAATATAAGCACAAATTCAAAAAGATAGGCAATCTTGTAAGAAATGATGGGTACAAAAATAGTGACTTGGAGAAATTAATACACTTCCCTACCCCCTACAAAATAAAGACAAGTGTCCACACTTGCCATACTTAGCATGAGGTAGGAAACTAGCGTAATGCCATATTATAAATAAGTGCAGTATTAAATATAATTATCAAAATGTATGAACTAAAAGTGGAAATATTGAAGTTTTGTACCTACCATTATGTTGCAATATGCGCTAGAAGGTGACAAAATTGAAAAATTTCATCAAACAAATGAGTGTTGTGGATGACATCGTTTGTTGATATGGCAATTATTGAAAGCACAAAAAATAGAAATTTAATGACGTGGATAATGTGTGGATGGAAGGTAGAGAAGTGGAGTGGGATGGATAGAATAATTTAGAAAAATGAATGGAGAAATAAATTTCATTGAAAATGAAGTGTTTATTATGAGCATACTCGAAGGAAATTAGGTTGAAGCTACAGGAATAAGGTTGGCACCTTCTGCTACAGGAAGTATTATCTTTTGTGATTCTGGAGTACTATCACTGAATTGCTGCATGAAATCATTCTTGGTCTCTGGTTGATGGTATAGACGAAGTCTATAACCATTGACCAATATCTTGAAACAAACAAGATCAATTATTGATAGTTGGACTGCTCCATTGTTGGAGACATGATTTATTTCATAGGGTCCTAACCACCATGTTTGTAACTTGTCTGGTATTTCTTGAAACCGCGAGTCAAATAGTAATGCCCAATCACCTACTGAGAAGTGTTTATTCTTTATGTGTGAGTCATGCCACTTCTTCCTCTATTTTCAGACTATCTCTGTTCTCTCCAAAGCTGATTTTCTCATCTCATCTAAAGAGTTGAGGTGGAGAAGGTGGTCTCACTAAGCTGCAAGAAGATCAATGTTGAGCTTTAGGGCGGTGCGCAATGTTTTATGTTCAAATTCAATGGGCAACATTGTTGTTTTTCCATAAAGCATTTCAAAAGGAGTAAATCATGTTGTTGTCTTCCATGTTATTTTGTAAGCCCAGTCTGCTTCTGGAACGTGACTGCTCCAATCTTGATAGTTTAGTTGAACTGTTTTGATAAGAATTGATTTAATTTCTCTATTCCTAACTTATGCCTAACCATTTACTTGAGGATGGTAGGGAATAGACTTCCTATGTCTAATATTGTACTCATTCATAAGTTCTATGATAAGGGTTGATGTGAATTGTGCTCCTTGATATGTTACAAGCTCTCTGGGCACACCATAGCGGGTAAATATTTCTTCATATAGAAGTTCTGCCACTTTTTTGTTACGTGCATGTTTCATGGCTTTGACCTCTACCCATTTGGTGACATAGTTAGTGCAAACTAGAATGTATGATTTACCATTGGATGGTGGGTCTATAGGACCAATAAAATCCATGCCCCATTTATGAAATGGTGTGACCACCACTTGTGGATTTAGAGGCATTTCATCTATTTTTGTAGGGCGACCCATCCATTGACATTTATCACATTTCATGGTGTAGTTTGCTGCATCCTTATGGAGTGTAGGCTAGTAATAACTAGTTGTCAATATTTTCATAGCTGTTCTTTTAGCTGCAAAGTGTCCACCACAAGGTTCAAGAAGACAAATGTGAAGGATTTTATAGGTCTCATCTTCACATACACATCTTCACATAACTCGGTCTAGACCAGTATTGAACAATATGTTATCAATCTAGGAAAATTGAAAACTTTTCTCAATGAGCAATTTTCTTTTCTTAGGAGAAAAATGTGTAGGCATCTTGTCAAGTGCAAGTTAATTTTCTATATAAGTGTACCATGGGATTTTGACAACAATATGAAACAAATGCTCATTAGGGAATATATCATTTATCATAGAAGAGTCAGTGTCATCATTTTGGAGCCTTGATAAATAATCAGCCACAACTTAGCTTTACCTAGCTTGTCAATGATAGTTAGATCAAATTCTTGTAATAGAAAAATTCATATTTCTAACCTGCCTGAGATGGCAGGTTTGTTCATAAGATATTTTATGGCTACATGGTCAGTATGAACAAAGATTGGGTATCAACATAGTGACAATATTTATTCAAAGCATAGACAATAACCAATAATTATTTTTTAGTGACTATATAATTGAGCTCTAGTCCATGTAAACTCTTGTTGATATAGTAAATGGTATTTTCAAGGTTATTGGCTTTCTGATCTAAGACTGCTCCTAATGCATAATCAGAAGCATCAGTATGAATATGGAAAGGTAAAGACCAATCAGGCCCTCTAAGCATTGGTGTTTTTGTAAGAAGGTACTTGAGCTGCAAGGAAGATTCCTCACAGGATGGTGTCCATGTGAACTTAAACTCTTTTGTAAGCAATGTGTATAAGGGACTGGCTATTTGACTAAATTTTTTAATGAAACACCTATATTAACCAGCATGTCCTAAAAATGATCTAACATATTTTTGCTTTGTAGGTGTAGGCAATGTAAGAATTACCTCAATTTTTGCAGGGTCCACTTGTATTCCAACTTTTGAGATGAAGTGTCCTAGCACAACTCCTTATTGCATCATCATAAAATTCTTTTTCTATTCAGGGACAAATTGTGCTCTTTGCATCTAATCAACACTTTCTCTAAGTTCACCAAATCTTCTTCAAAAGTAACACCAAATGTGGTGAAATTATCCCTATAGATTTCCATGCAATCATGTGAGATATTAGTAAAGATGTTGATTAAAACCCTTTGAAAAGTAGCTGGAGCATTAAATAAACCAAAAGATAACACAAAATAGGCATATGTTCTCCAAGGACATATAAATGTGGTATTTTCTTGATCCTCTAGAGCAATGTTGATATGGTTATATCCACTATATCCATCAAGAAAAGAAAAGTACTTTTTACTAGCTAAGGTATCCTGAACTTGATCAATGAATGGCAAGGGAAAATGATCTTTCTTTGTAGCATTGTTTATTTCTCTATGATCCACACATATTCTCCATTTACCTCCCTTTTTAGGGACTATTACCAAAGGAGAAACCCACTTTCTATCTGAGATTGGATAAATGAAACTAGCATTCAATAGTTTTTGCAACTCAATCTTTACAATTTCTCTCAAGGCTAGGTTAATTCTTCTTTGAGGTTGGCAGAGTGGTAAACTACCTTAAATGATATATATTTTCTATGTATAGAGATTTGGGTTCAATCCTTTCATATCTCCATAGTCCCAAGAAAAAGATTTTTCATGTTTACAAAGGAGTAGAGTTAACAATGATAATTGTTGTGGATGTTAACAGGTTGTTACCAGGTGAGAGATCCACCTTAGTTGTTAGTTCAAGCATTGATACTTCAGATATAGGAGGTGTGGATATCTCATAGGGTAATAATTTTTGGATAATATTAGGTTCAACAGGTAGAACACAGTCCTCATAGGTAGACAACTGCAAAACATAACTTTTAGAGATATCTTTTACTGTAACATAGTCATTAGTAAGGATGCTTTGAATCACATCATCATCTTCTTGAAGTTGCAAGAATTATTTTCTGTGTAACATCATTAGTTGAGAAATAGAGTTAATCTCTTCCACCTCATCTCCCAAATTAGGCCAAATGGGAGTACTTAAATCTGGTTGAGGTTGGGCTGGAGGATATAAAACTAACTTCTTAATTGTTTGGTCATCTGAAATGGTCATGTTCCCTGAATGAAAACTTATATTAACATCAGTCGTGCCTAACCATGGTCATCCAAGGATGACTGGGTAACCAACAAGAGTTACCTTAGGTGATAATATCATGAAGTCAGTAGGATATTCCCAAAAATCCAATGTAACAACTATGTCTTCTATTATGCCATCTGCAGTGATAGTGGAACTATCTACAAGTTATAAGACTATTGGAGTGGTCCTCAATCCTTCTATACTCAGCCTATGCATGGTATCCTTAGTCATAACATTAATAGTAGCACCCAAATCTATTTAAGAAATTTTCACAGACTGACCATTAATCATAATATCAACAACTAGAGTTCTAGGGTCAGAGTACTTTGGAATGACTATCTTTCTCAACATAATATCTGCAAGTTGACCAATAACATGTACTATTTGGGGATCCTTTTTCTTACATCCAAGCTTCTTGAGGCAGGATTCTTTAATGACTTTCCCATTGACAAAAACATCTTTGATAGCTTGAAAGAGTGGAATTTGAATACGCATGTTTTTCAACTGATCAAGAATATCAAATGGTGTTTCATCTTGGGGTATAGATATATCATCTCTAAGCCTTTGAGGAAAAGGATGATTAACTATGGTATGAACATCAACTTGACTTGATGTATTAGTAGGTGGGACTATTTTTGGCAAAGTAGTTTTTGGAAGCGGTGTTGATGCTACA